>JAOVVB010132429.1:0-12243 GCA_028570985.1 Heterobranchus longifilis | reverse complement strand
TGTGTGTATGTGTGTGTATGTGTGTGTGTGTGTGTGTGTGTGTGGGGGGGGGTGTGTGTGTGTGTGTGTGTGTGTGTGTGTGTGTGTGTGCACTCGGGCAGCCTGAACCTGACCCGAGCCCAACACAGTTAATGTAAGCTGAAGCACTAAGTTTGTGTTACATATGTGTTGTGTTCATGTGTTGTCCTGTAAAGTATGTTGAGTGTGTAACTTATGCACATAAGTTAATTTACGTAAAAAAATGTCCTTATTTTAACCCAAACCATGATGTTTTCCTAACCAAGTAGTTTTGTTTCACTTCACAACTTAACCACGTGTTTAAAACTGCGACCGTAGTGAAATGTCATAGCACGCATCAAGGGTTCCTGAAACATCTGTATTTTGTGAGTTGGGAGTGAGAACGGGGCGTTAAATGACACATAAAATGCTTACAATTCAAGACACATGAAAAGTGCCGTGCTAATTGACCCTTTGCTAAATCCCATCCCCCTTGGTTACTGTTGCTAGGCCTGTCAAGCTTCCAGACCCCAATAATGTCAATATGGTGTTTTCAATGATATCAGTGATACTCCACATGAAATTACCATACATTTTTGGAATAATAGTTCTGAAATATCAGAGAGAAGAAAGGACTACAATATGTATTTGAGAGCTACATTCACTTTCACACATTAATTTGTCGGCAGATTATTGTGAAAGAAGAGGACATTAAAAAAGCTCTGTGGTCCCAATGCAAGCGTCAAACACGCCACGTCTTTTTCACATGAACGACAAACAGGAAAAACAGTGTTCTTCCACAGCAGGGGAAGTCAATATATTGGTTTATTTTAAGCAAACATTTAGTCATGATGACTCCCTGTAGCATTGCAAACTTTTAGCTGTACGCCGTTAGCAACATGTACTGAGGTTAGCACAACAAGCTAGCGAGCTAGTGTGTGACCAGTCACACTGGATAGTGAATAAAAAGTTGGAGCTGGAAGACTCACGTTTAAGGTCCCGTTCATCTACAACAGTATCAGTTGTGTGTAAGACGAGGATGGTGTGTTGCCATAGTTCCAGTAGAGTAACATCATGTGAATGGAAACACATCCTACATGCTAATGTACATCTGACAGCATGATGTGCCCGGTTAGAACAACCTGGAGCCTCACTACTTATCCCCGCTGCTTTCAGTCTTTAGACTGCTGTCAGGCCTGCAGGTGTATGCACCTTTTCTGCATTTTCCCCTGCAAATCCAAGCTTAATGTTACCATCTATCGCTCGTTAGCGCTATACAAACTACAAAAGTTTAACAGTTGCTAATGTAGGATTGGTCGTTCTTGGGAGGGGCTTAGCAAAGGGTCAATTCCACCCTTTCCCATGAGATCATGTTTGATTCTAAGGTATGTTCTGGAGACACTTCCAGTCAAAACCAAAACCCTCGTCGTTTTTACTCCCAGACCCTCATTACAGGAAGCTTGTTAGATACGGGAGAGTCCTTTAGATCTCCCCGTACACAAATATGTCTGATCCTGATACAACATTGCAAACAGTGATAAATAGGAGTTCTTCAAAAATCTTTTATTTCCAGAACAGAAGATACCTACTATTACTAATATTAAAGCCGGAATACATTTTCTTTCCTGTCAGCTAAACAGAGAGGATGCAGTGTGCTGCTTTGTAAATCCACCTCATATTAATCCCACAGAATAAGTAGGAGCGATTTTTCCCTGTGTAGCATTTTGACTGTAGGGCCTCATCAACTTTCATGAAGTAAAATCATTCATCATCGCGCTTTTTTGTGCCGTTTCTCGGGCAAAACCCAAAAAGGCGTGGCCGGTGTCATTGCAGTCATCTATCACGTTTCCCGTCACGCACTGTGACTCGCTGCCATCTATCATATTTCCCATGGTGCAGTCTGAGCATCCAGATATTCAGAAATGTCACGGTTTATGTACGCCCTGGCTGTCAGGTATAAGATGTGTATATGTGCAGTGTTTTAACTTGAGAGGTGTGCGTGTGTGTGTGCGTGTGCGTGCGTGTGTGTGTGTGCATGCGAATAAATGTGTGTATATCAGATGAGACAGAGAGATGTAAGATAACACCTGGAGGCTAAATGTAAAAACCACCTTTCAGAAGTGCATTTAAGATAAGGAAAGGGATGAGACAGCTTTATAATGCACCTACACACACCCACACACTCCTTGAAATCTGCAGCTGTGTGTATTCTGCATATCACTGCGTTATTTGCGGCAAAAAAATACTGCCTGGAACTGTGTGAGCCAAGATGAGAGAAGAGATAGTTTGATATCTTCCCCAACACATTCTGTAGTTGCCTGGTAGTACTGTAACACTATAGGATATTATCTTTTATTAAAAGAAAACTCAGCCTGGCTATGTTTAGGCCAATTTATTGTTGTTGAAAACGTACTGCACAACACCAAGATAGATGGAGCATAAGAAATATGTGGGTACTGGACTGCTCCGATTTATTGTGGCGCAAGGTGAACCTTTTAATCTGAAGCTGGGTCTATCTGCTGCCATTTACGTCTCTTAAGAGATATAGTAGCATCATTAAAATTAAATAACCATCCAGCTGTAGAGCTGCTAAAAACACGATCACTTGTTCACATGTTGTATGGTAAAACAAAATCACGCACAGAAGACAGAACTGACTGTAACACTTCGTTTTAGGGGTCTGCACATTTCATGGTAAGTAGGTGGTTAATAAGCAACTTCATTGAGATTTCTTTGAAACTACAACCCAAATTAACCCATCATTTACCCCAAAATGTATCACAAATTACCCCAACATTATTTAATAAGTATTTCCCAAAAAGCAGGTAAAAAATAGCTGGTAATTTATTTTATATATTTCCAGGAAAGTAAATTATAGGCATGATGGCTAACACTTTATTCCCAGGTCTGCTGTTTCCTGGAAAGGAGATGCTATTTAGCAAGTAACCTCTTTGAAATTTATTGGAAATTACAACCAAATAATTGTATAATTATATTTTATCATGCCAGCTTAATTTCCAACTAGTTTCTGTCTAACGTCTGCTGATCAGACCATAAATTGAAGTGAGTCTTTGCCCACTTAATTTTAAGCTGGCACGATAAACTATAATTATTCAATCATTTGGTTGTAATTTCCAAGAAATTTCAAAGAAGTTTCTTGCTAAATATCATCTCCTTTCCAGGAAACAGTAAACCTGGGAATAAAGCGTTCGTCATCATGCCTATGAATTAACTTTGTATTACTTTCCTGGAAATATATTAAAGAAATTACCAGCTATTTATTACCTGCTTTTGGGAACTAGTGTAGTATAATTATTAAATACTGTTGGGGTAATTTGTGATACATTTGGGGGTAAATTTCAAAGACATTTCAAATGTTTTACTTGCTAATTATCACCTACTTACCATGAAATTTGCAGACCCCTAAAATAATCTTATCAGAGTCATGTGGACATTTTACATACAGTACAGGCGTATTTATGAATAGGATCCATCCATGATACATGATGATGATTTCTGGAAAAGGGTTGGATAAGAGTTCACTTATTTCCCCAACAAAATCCACAATGGGTAACTGATGCACAATTATTGTTTTTATGGTTGTGTGGAGGCAACTCAAAACATTTGCATAAGGTAAAGTTTGTGGTCTTTATTTATTGCAAAAATCAATGCTGACTTATCGTGCAAAAGAAGATCACAAGTCAAGTGATGACTTTTACAGAGATCATCACACTGTTTCCTCTTTGCGGCCTGCAGAAGGCTGAACACTTGACATAGTGTACTGCAGTGCACAGCAAGCACTTTAGGGATGATATATAAACCAACGCAACAAACCCCCCCCCACCCCCGGATCAATATGTCTAATGTTACACAGCTACGACCTCAATGCTTTCCCTGCACTTTCCTCCACAACTGTATACTCCAATGTCCAATCATGATAGTAAAATAGCACAAAGACAATCAATACATTAAATTGGTGTCCTGAGAGTGAGTGTCTTGAGGATATGTTGGTCTCCCGTTTCTATTTTCCCTGTTAGTGTATTTCTTATTGAATTGTTTCTTGCTTACAGGCAAGAAGCAATGCAGCAAACTTTACCTTTATTTCTAGTTTGATTTGTTTGAGCTCTGAGCCAATGAAAGGCTTAACAAATATCAAAGCTGAAAGAATGGCTCCGGTTATTTACAACACACATTTAAAATAATAAGGGCGGTCTATATAGTTACCTCTCACATCTGTTTAAATTTCTTATTTCACGTCTTTTTTTTTAATCTATCTACTTCTATACCATTTTTTTTTAATTAATTTGTTTATTTATCAGGGTCAAAGCAAAAAAACCCATTGTAACACGTTACAGATGTATTGCATAGGGTTTCTAATTTGCGACCCCTGTCCCTGGTTAGGCTTTTCTACTTGAAATAAATTGAGCACATTATAAATAGTGACATTCATATTTGACATGTGTTGTGTAATGTGTGTGCATGTAGGTTCCACAACTCCCGGCAACATATATCGCCAAGAGCTATAGGGAAAACCATGCACACACATGTATATATAAAATTATGCATACACATGCACAGTTTTGTGTGCATGTCTGAGTGTTTGCATGCACACATGCATGTAGTCCTTATTTCTTGTAGAAACATTGTTTGGATGTCAAAACTGTATTTTTTCCTACCATGTTTCATTGATTTTGTATTTTTAAAGTATTAAAATGTATAATGGCAGTCTATGGAAGTCAGTGATTACCTCGGGGACCTGATGGTCGCCAGTTCCAATCTTGTCTATGGCTACTATTACTTCCATTAATATTACTGCTGCTTCTAATACTACTACTTTCGGCTACTTATATTACTGCTGTATTCAGTGGTATTTTGTTGAAGTATCCCTGTTTTTAAGTAATATCTGCCTCTGCTATGTGCCTCTGTTTCTGATGGCTCTCTCTTTAATAATCAAACTGCTCTGTTGTGCAGTGGTTGCAGCACACGCCTGTTGTCGAGTCCCTTGTGGGACTGGTGACCTGAGTTTCAACTCCTGTCAAAAAATAATAATTGTCTGAAACCGCACATGGTGATTGGATTATTTATTACAACTGCAGCAGTGTCTGATTGGTTTTAAGATGTTTTGAACAGTTAAGACCTCTCTCCTTTTTAACTCTTCATCTTTTCACTTCTACCAACCAGTGGGGACAGCACATTGTTTATAGTTTATTTGGATCCCAATTAGTTGTTACCAAGGTAACAGTTACTCTTCCTGGCGTCCACATGGCACAAGGCAACATGCATGCTGGGAACCACAGAGTCTACGGTTGAAATCATGATTAGGGAAAGCTTTTCCTTCAGACAGGAAGCAGCGGCAGCAGCTAACAACATCCAGCTCTCACGCATTTTCTTCAGGAAATACACATCCAATAAGTACATCTATGAACATACCTTGAATTTGGAGAGACATTGCGTTTTTTTGTGTGTGTTAACCACAAAATAATTCATTAATGTTTTAAAAAATAAGGTCACTTTCACTTTCCTTTTATTTATTACCCTATTGGACAGATGACTTCTATTGTGATTTATTTTGTATAGTTTATTCCCTCTATCTTTCTTTCTGTTTTTTGTTTTCCTGTTTTTTGTTTCCTCACTTTGTATCGATATCTGTATTGGTATGTAAGTACAATGAGCTGTTCCCTTCTTTATTGAAAAACTCAATAAAAGTTTAAGTGAAAAAAAAAGAATAAGGTCCCTTTCACACCTGTAGTTTGGTTCATTTGGTCCGGACCAAACGGAAAAATGATACATTGTTGCATTTTAGTTCTGGTCCGATTCTCTTTCACTCTGACTTTTTACAAATGAGCCAAGAGGAGTAAACATGACGTTACACAGACTGACAGGAAACTCTCTGATTGGACAGTTGCATCATCAGGATCCTCGTGGGGATGACAGAAGTTTATGTAGAACTGATTATAAGCATTATTATTATTATTATTATTAGGCAGTGTTCTTTTTTCATTTGTTTCTGATGAGGAGGGAGCAGATGTGTCCGCAGAGAGAAAAAAAAGTATTTTTCACAGCACACAGACTGTTTTGACCGCAAATCAACACAAACAACAAACAAAAGACAAAGTCACAGAGTGGGATACAAGACGTGAATGCGCGTTACCGTGGTTACCAAGATAAATACGGCCCATACAGAGATCAATAATACGATCGCTTCCTGAACACGTGTCACGATCAGCAGATGGATTTATTAGTAGTTTAGCATTTGAAACGTGCTAAAATCACATATCTTCTATCATAAAATCCTGTGGATTCCACAGGATTTTATGATAGAAGATATGTGATTTCGTTTGGAAGCACAGAGACCCCCGTTTTCAACCGCACCACAGTTCGGTTGTTTGGTCCGCCCCAGAACCCGAGTTAGCTTTCACACACCTCAAACGAACCGTACTATCTGACGAAATGCTCCAGGGTTCGATTAAATCGTACCAAACAGCTCAGGTGTGAAAGCGACCTTAATCCATGCTGTATTGTTCCCACCTACACAATCCAAAGGAAAACAAATCTTTATACACTTGCAATGAAGTTGTCGAGCCTGACACCTTATAACTCCAAACAAGTAAGCTCAGTGTCAGAATCGTGTTAACTGAAGCAAAAGAAATCCAAATACCTGAGAGTTAACTGTCACAGAGGACTTGTGGGAAGGATAGGCTACAGTGGCAGCTGCTGTCGTATAATGAAGGATGGATGGATAACAGGGGACCTATCAACCCTACACTTCTGAACACCAGCCTGAGCGCATGTGACGGGCTGAACAAACACTCTTGGGATCTCTCTGTCGTGTATTTATTTCACCCTGACATTCTGCTGCACTTTACTGTTGGATCTTGTACAAAATAGGCGTGGTATTATAAACATACAAATCTCTCCCTGTTGATTCCTATGTTTTTTTGAAAATCATTTCTCTTCTGAGGAAAAACAGAATTCGTAACCTCCATATCATAAACAAGGGAAATGGCAGTAAAAACAGTAATTAATGTTTCTGATAAATACATGGGAAATATATCAGACAGACAAGGGTTGGATTAATACAGAATATACCAAACTATTTAAACTCCTATCTCCCTAAACTGTCACACACTTTTAATAAGATATGACAGCAGTGATACGCTCAACTTAACACTCAACACCATGACAAATTAACAGAGATCCTGACACAAACTGTTATGGAGAATTAAATACAACCCTGTGAGTGAAGACAGTACACTGGTGCTGCCATGAACATACTATATAACCAGTAGTTTTTTTATTTTATTTTATTTTTTTTACTGTTACCTAATGCTAAATGTACTTTAAAGTGAGACACCACAAGTAACAATGTTGTTTTTTCATGCACTGCTTCCATAACATGTCTTCTTTCAGACTAGTGGAAAGAAAACTATGAAAACTACTCAAAATATGTATATTTTTTACTACACTTTGTCTATTTGTGTCTGTAGATTTCTCCTGAATTCACCAAAAGTTAGCATTATATAATGCCTCCTTTCATATTTCATATGTCACATTCAACATTTCAGAAAACCTGTAATACAAAAAAAAAAAAAAATTGTCTGAATGTGAGTACTCATCTGGGGACAACATATTTACCCTATCCACCTGTAGTGTCTTGCAAAATGTGTGGAATTTTACAATATCTTTAAATGCCGTTTTCCCATTTTTTCCTCAAAGCCAGAAATCATACACCAAACTTTCCAGTTTCATTCCTATATTATTCATATATTCTTATCTATATTCTGAAGGCTTTTACAGAGGGGTTTGTTCATATATCATTCATAGCCTGATTTATACAGCATTTTATTCCAAAAAACATGGTGAAAATGTATTGACAGTATTATGGATATGGAGTGATAAAAACAAATATCCAAAATTCCCTCTGTAAAAACCTTTGACTCTAATATGTCAACAAAATGAAACAAGAATTTTGAAACTGGCTTTATCCAATATTCAGCTTTCCGTTCTGGAAATGTATGCAAATTGCCACATGTTTAATAAGATACTGCCTAATTTATTTATTTAAACATAACATTTCAGAAAACTTGTTAAACAAAAAATAATTATCTTAATGTAATTAATCACCTGGGGAATTTTCCTTTTTCCAAATAAATAATTCAGTAATTCAGTCTAGACTCAAATGTTGTGTTCCTGTAAAACCATAGACGAAAGAATAATATAAACGTATCAGCAGTCACGTCACCCACTGGTTTCTGGAATACCGTTTTGAAGCCTTGAGTTTAGCATTTGGCAGTCACCATCTTGGATTTTTGGAGCCAGAAGTGACATATTTGGACAAGAGGGCAGGGAGGATGATGTGGATAAGCCAATGTCGTCTATGATTTCAATGCCGCTGCGCTAATCGCTAATCGCTAATCGCTAAAGAGGAAATCTTGCAGATTTTCAACTGGCTGATGTGACTCATTTGGCGGAATTTTGCCGGCGGGTAAATGGGGACCTCCGGGCACAGTTTCCAGCTAATGCTACCTAGCCTGTAGCCACAATACCCTATTTTATCGTTTATTTTACTCTAAATGGGACCATAATTTACAAAATGAACATCATGCTGTATTGAAGACTTGAAACTAGCGAGAACCAGAACTCATTAGGAAAATGTTTACTGAGGTAATAAAGTGAAAAACAGGGTCCTTTTCATATAGACTTCTATACAACCAGATTTTTTTTTTTTTGATCTAGTGGAGTCTGCGGGCCATGAGAAAGAATGCAGGTCCACTTCTTTTATACAGTCTACATGTAAAACGTTATCATCTCCCTGGTGATTTAGTCTTTGTCCTTAAAATCTCTCAAAGGCAGTGCCACCCACCTGAAATATCTCACAAAAAGAAATTGACATGTCAGGGAAGGAACCAAAATAACAAGTTTGATCGCATCAAAATTCAAGTCAAATGTGTTTGTGTTGTCCAGTATCACATACTCTCCAGGTCCATACCTCTCTGACATCGGAGGAAGAGAGTCACACCGTGTTATTCTAAAATGATCTCCGCTCTCGTCCGGTCTGAATTGCAAGTCATGAGCTATTTCTGGCGGAAGCTTTGTCAGCAGTCCTGTGCTGAAAAGCCTCCCTGATGAGCCAGGTTATACTGCTGATGCCCATCTCCCCTGGAAATGACTATCCAATGTAATCATTCTACTGCTTCACTAAGGGCCACCTAACACAGTCAACATATTTTCATATCAGCGCAGCATGGGAATATAATGGCATTGTGCAGAGATTCTGAAATCAACAGCTGCTCCATGACAGGGCCAAGGCATGGTGCATTATGGGAGCTGGATACGGTGATGGACCATAAGCTGTGGAAGTTTAGACTTCTCCATTGTTGGACGCATTATGTGCATTTGAGTCAGCACATGAATAAACATAATTAATATGTTCATATGGCTTTTGGTGACTTTCAATATAAATTGTCCCTAATGGCTGAAATTGTGATGATTTTGAGAATAATTTTTGGATTCGTGATGCGGACAGCGCTGATGGAATATTGGAGACACCATAGGTTGTTTGTACAAGCAGCTAATTACAACCCATACTTAAGTTTATTGTTACCGTGTGTTCACACTAAGCACGAATAAAATTATCTACTTACTTAATTTGCGCGAGTTTGAATGCTGGAATATTTTGTTTTGACTCACTTCATTCATGCGAATTATTCGTGTCATTCGCCCTGGAAGTTCAGATTTTTCAACTCAAGCGTCGTTCACGCAAACAAACACAGGACTTAGACCCAGGAGACCACTGTTTGGGTCTCGTTTGAAACTAAAAGTCAACATTTAGTTATTTTAACTTTATGTAACAAACGTAACTACGTCACATGTACTTAGATACAGAAGTGTAGTAACGTAACAAATTACTTTAAACCAAATCACATAACCAAGTACTTTTGGCACCTAACCTAACTGCGACTGTTTCACAACATTGACCATGTTTAAAACTGCGACTGTTACATTAAGGCAGGGGTCGGCAACCTTTTTTTTTTTTTCTTGTTAATCAGTGTTTGTGTCTAAGCTTCCTTACAGGCGATGTTCCAATCGTTATTTGAAATGCATCAAGTTTGGATGTTGAGGTCTCATTAGAACCAGATGCAAGCCAGTTGTATATTAAGGAGATTAAACCCTTATTATTGCAATTATTTGTAATAATTTCTCCTAAGGATGAAAGTGCAGGAATTACTAATGAGTGGTTTTGCATAGAAGAAATAAAACTCCTCAATAGGTACTTAGAAAAATGCTTCTTTGGGATGTTATATATTAAAGAGATTTCCTCAAAAGTCATTAGAACCTCTTCTTCTTAAAGGTCAGATATTTTCCCAGCCTTTTCTTTGTCCATAACTGGAAGCCAGCATCCAACGTGCCTGGTTTAAATGAAACATTGCCCCAAATTGGACTTAATTGTGACAAAGAATTTGATATATTCATATATTTACTGACGGTGATGTTTACTGTCCCCGACAACCTCTGTCGTCTCATTTAGCCACTTGTTAGCAACCGCCTTTTTAAACACACGTAAAAGCTTCAAAATGCACCAGCGCGGTATTTACAGACATATTTTATGTCGTAGAACAAGCTTATGTTAACCACAGACCTTATTTCAGATGTCTAAACAAAAACACATTCAAAGAACACATTGACTTTGAGACAAGGGAACCAGAAGTGCTAAAATGCTAACTCATTTCCACGTTTTGAAACTACAAACTGATGCACCCTATTGCTAGTGTGCCATTGTTAAGCTACCATGTGCTAATGGTGCCATGCGTGCCTTTGGTTGCTGACCCCTCTGGTAAGTTATGAGGACATTTTGATCTCCTGCCACCGGTAGGGGCCCTAATTTAGGAAACGCTCCTGAGGGTCGTATTAGAGGAACAAGCGGCCTATGTGTATAGGAGGACTTGTTGGAATATTGATAATTACAAGGATTTTTCCCTGGAGCAAATTACTGATGAAAAGACAAGCATCAATATTTGGAAACACTAAATAGTGGAAAAAACTGTGATTTATTTTTCCTGATGTTTCTATACACTTGACTTTTCATTCCTAGGCTCATTATATCAATGTTTTTTTCCCCTCTATAGTTTTTGTTTTTATTATTAGATTTTATTACAAACTCTGTGTTGTTCCTGTTGTTCCATTTAGTTTGTGAGCACACCTGTTACAAAGTAAGGAGCTCTGATAGTGGGGTTGTAAAGTGTTTTTCCCCCAGAGCTAGTCCATCAAAGCTGAGCACCTGCAGCCAGATGGCCCAGATTTACTGTTTGTTTACGGGTCACTTTTTATTTCTAATGCTGCCTGTATGTCTGTTAACTAATTTCTTCTTATTCATGGCATAAAGTGTTTCACCATAATCTTCAGGTTAATGTCTCATGACTTATCATTATCCTCACAATATTATATCATAGCCCTTTAGCACTATTTTATTCTTCATTTTTATGTGAGTGTTTAAGTCCAATTTTATGAAATCATTTAGATTTATTAATGTTCAGGTTCATGCTTTTATTTTGGGTTTCTCCTAGAACATACATGCTTTAATGTAAAAAAAACAAAACAAAAAAAAACATTATTTTTCTCATACTGTCTGTCTGAATATACCTGTATTCACCCTCTGTCAGAAACGCTCCATTTTAGCACCTGTCTCTTTAAGAAGCCCAGTCTGCTCTGATTGGTGTTTCTGGGTCTTCCACATCTGCGCTCTTGGCATCTCTGCACCATCTCTGCAGCCGGGGAATGACTATGATGGTACTGTAGCGGCACTTTCTACACCGATAAAAATATCCTGCTAGATCTATTTTTTACATCAATTTATTATGTAGATAAAGCAAGATTAGTCCTTGTATAATCAACTTACTCTTTTGTATGTAAAACATAAATTTGCAAGTAAAGTCAACTTAATTTTATTGTGTAGATCAAACAAGACTAGTCTTTGTATAAACTACTTTTGTTGCAGGACTCAGCGACATTGCTGAAATATTTGATTGTTGTCGTTAAAAGCAAAATTCCAAGTGGGGAAAAAACAATAGCTCTGTGGCCCCTCCCACTTCATAATTACTAGAACAGAATGAATATAACAAGATCATTGTATGTTGAGTGGGTGTACCTAAAAAGATGAGCTGGGATTACGTAAATGCATCTTGTTAAGGAGAAAAACACACAATGTCTTGTGTTTTGAAGATTAATTTCTAGATATATTCAGATAAA
>JAOVVB010132418.1:0-12243 GCA_028570985.1 Heterobranchus longifilis | reverse complement strand
ATCTGCAGCATTTTCTTGCAGATGTTGAAGGACGCCAGCCTTCTGAGGAAGTACAGTCGGCTCTGTCCTCTCCTGCAATAAATACATATATAAATAAATATATACAGTAATAAGTAAATAAATAAATATATAAATAAATAAATATATAAATACAGTAATAAATAAATATATAAATAAATACAGTAATAAATAAATATATACAGTAATAAATAAATAAATATATAAATAAATACAGTAATAAACAAATATATATAAATACAGTAATAAATAAATAAATACAGTAATAAATAAATAAATACAGTAATAAATAAATAAATACGGAAATAAATAAATATGGAAATGAATAAATAAATGTATAAATATATTTAAGACACTTCTTCCTGTACTTATTTATACATATATGTATTTATTTCTGTATATTTATTTATTTATTTATTCATTCATGTATTTATTTATACATTTATTTCCATATTTATTTATACATTTATTTCCACATTTATTTATTTATACATTTCCACATCTGTATTTATGTGTCCATATATGGTAATGAGGTGGGAGGTAACCTAGTCTCAGTCTAAACCACGATTGGTCAAAGCAAGGAGCCAGACAAAAGCAATCGCTCCGGATCGAGACTTCCTCCCTGGCCAGCCAGTCACTCTCTCACACACACACACCACACACACATCACACACGCACACACGCTCTCACACACACACTCTCACACACACACAGAATCACAAACATTAGGCTATTTGTAATAAACATGGTTGTGCAAATGTCAGCAGGCCATTGAAATGGTACAAGAGTACAAGTATCTGGGCACAATAATCGACGACAAACTGACGTGGAACCTGAACACTGATGTAAGATCTGCAAAGGCTCAGCAGCGTCTTTATTTCCTCAGGAAACTGAGAAGTTTTAATGTTGACAGCACCATGTTGAAATTGTTTTACAAAAGCTTCATTGAAAGTGTTTTAACCTTTTGTATTCAGTGTTGGGGGGGGGGGGCACTGTCCGTACAAAATAAGAACAAACTGGACAAAGTTGTTAAATTAGGTACCAAGATAACCATGGAGCAAATGAACAGTATTTCTCATCTGACAGACCGCTTCACACTGAATCTGGCAAATAAGATCCTAACAGACCCCCAACACCCCCTCTGGTCTGAGTACGAACTTTTACCCTCAGGACGCAGATACCGAATGCCCAGAATGAGGACAAAGAGAGGAATCACATCTTTTTTACCTCGGAGCATCCAGCTTCTGAACTGACAAGTTATGAACTTGGCACTTTGCACTTTACTGAACTCATTACCTGACACTCCTTCCGAGTAGCACGCAATGCCTTAATGATGACGATGGTTGTGGTTACTTTAGTGATGTATCTGTATGTTTCCTAGTGATGTACATACTGGATGGTTTTTAATAATTTGTTTTTATGTTTTTAGGTGCTGTCTTGTATGGATGTTGTGTCTTCTTTTTTTTAATGTTTTTATGTTTTTATGCTCTTGGTGCAAGACAAATTCCCGTAGGGGCAATAAAGGTTTCATTCATTCATTCATATATTTTCCTTACAATGAAATTGAATTACCATACATTTAAACAAGTGGTATTTTAACATAACATCATGAATTATTTATTTTTCCTTTCTTTTACCACTTTTTACTTGTAACATCCCTTTTCAACCATTTTTATACTTCATTTTAATATGTTCCATTTTAACCATGAAAATGAATTGACTTATCCCTACTAACTTACATAACATGTATATTTTTATAACCAAAAACAGTTAAATCACAGTGTAGTTTTGTATTTTCAACCACTGAAGTGTTATCTAACTAAAACAGAATGGCTTTAATGGCAACAGAACAGTGCAGTGCTCCTTTAATGCTTCACCGTGCTACTAACCAAAGCTAGCAATTACCTTAGCAATTAACGCTAGCTAACGTTAGCGCTAGCGATTAGCATTATAGCTCTTTTTAGAACATTCCTACAATGACACAGTATGCACCAAAGTACGTTTGAAACAATACATAACTTTCTTATAACTACGACTGTTTTTTACATGAAAAGTATCTGAACTTCAACAGCAAGTATTGTGTATTCTCTCCTTACCATAGACTGTATAAAAAGAATGGACGGAGCGTCCGGTCTGTTCAGTGATGCGAATACGGAAGTGCTTTAAGACTTGCATTCTGTCGTTTGGCCGGCAGGGGGCGATACCTGCGGTTGCAAAAAGTCACTAATTCAGTCTGTGGCCTATACAAGTGAATACGAAAGTGACCTAATTTCTCACTTGTTTTAGGATTTTTTTGGCTCACCCAAAGTAGGGTTGCATGATGTAAATTATATTTACATCATGCATAATAAATACATTATATTTATCAGATATATTGTATTGGTTAATTCGTTTTGGATAGGCATATATTCTATCCTATCATCAGTAGGAGTTTGTTCATGTATTCTATGTATATGATTCATTGTTTCACCAAGTTTTAAGTGTATTTTTCTGTCATTCAACAGGTGTCCTCACACCAACGAGCAGCCAACAGAAGGAAGACCTCATCTATGGAACGTCAGATTTGGTGCCATTCATCTGTTTGTGGAAAAGGGACACTGCAGGGACAACGTCTTTACTGCTACTTCCAATACAACTACAACAACTATAGACAACTACTTCCAGTTCAGCTTCTTCTGATGGAAGTTTGTTCAGTATTCTCTGCCGTTAATATTCACAGATTCAATTTATTACCATTGATGACATTTCTGTACTTTTAATTAAGTAATATTTTGAATTTAGGGGTTTTTACTTGTAATGGAATATACAGACTATACATAGACTATAGTATTTCCACTTTTACATAAGTAGAGGATCTGAGTACTTCTTCCTACATACAATTCAATCAAAACCTCCATCTATATGTCCTTGTGTGATTACAAGTACTGTATATGTTCTTATAGTTAGATTCACACCAGATAAGTACCATAAAAACAGCTACAAACAGGCAAAGAGCTCCATGAATACCTTTATTGCACATTAAAACATTATTAACTTAAAAAATGATATTATCCATCAACAACGCTACGGAACGGAAATATGTATACAATGATGTAATAAATGGATGAATAAAATAATTCAGTGCACATTTTACAATCGAGTGTAAATACTTACATACAGAGCTGTGGATCAAGGTAAAGCTGAACTTAACTGTCACAAGACAAGTTTGCATAATAAATCATGGTAGTTAGTATTTCTATTTACAATTTGTTACAGCTACGTCTGACATGGGGGCAGAGAGTGTCAAAGACCATGGGGGGGTCAGACTGGGGTGGTAAGCGAGGGAATAAGAGAGGGTGCAGGGAACGAGGAAGAGCATAAGACTGAACAGTGTTATGGCCACAAATGTTAAATAACAAAAAGAGTACTATATTTAAAAAAAAACAACAACTACCACTTGTCACATAAGGCATGACACTGAGGGCGTTGTTTGGAGATTAAAAGAAAACATTAAAACTCAAATTCAACAGTGAACAAAATGTCATGTACACTTTCTTTTCTCTCACACACATTTTTTTTATATCTCTTTCTGGGTTGCTTATTTACTTTTTCAAAAATCAATGCACTGCTGCGTCTTGGGGTATACAGCGATGTGAGAAACCCTGGAAAATTGCAGAACTGATCATTATCACGGTAGTAGGGCTTTTTATCTTGGAGTTTATGTGCTTTTAATTTGGTCTGTCTCTGAAGCAAACGGAGCTGACCAGTGTGCAGCTCGGAGGCGGACGTAATGAAACAGATGCTTGGCAGATGTCAATGTTAAAAACGTGCTCGGAGGAATTCACTTTCTGTTTAACAGGCTTGTTGGGAACATGCCTTTCAGCTGTAGCCTATGGAAGTGGAAAATTGGTGTTAGTTGGGGTGATTGTGTATTTTTGGGTAGATTCTAGGAATTAATACACACCCGAGATGATGTGACTTTTCCATGTAGGCCTATGTGTTTTCCATCAAAGCTATTTTCTGGGTTTTGAGGGTCGGATGGGAAAAGACAAACCCAGGTCTCGAGGGAACGGTGACAATGTACATAGTCGTGAATTGAGATGACACTCGCTGCTCTCTTGTGCTTCTGATTGAAGGCAGCTGCCAGATGATCATTTTCAAGATTCAACTGTAAGATGGAGCCCTGCTGCCTTTTGAAACGTATAAAAGAGCAGCTCTCGTCTTTTCAGGGGCAACATGTGGGAGAGAAGTACCAACAGAGAATGAAGAAAAGGTACAAGAAAACCTTGTGGGTTTATAGGAGTTGTAGTCTTCCTGCTGCTTTGTTTTTAAAACAGTGACACATATAGAACATGTTTGCATACATGCTGATTTTTGCCTCTTTTATTGAAGAAAATGTACAATAAATGGGGGCCAAACTTTATAATACAGCCCGCAACTCACAGTGTAATTATCCGACACTTACCGTGTACGTCTTCTTAAGTTATGGTGTAATATCATCATATGAATACACAGTACATATAAATACTTAAGTACTCCTACTGGTACTTAAATATAGGTACAGCGGAACAAGGGAGTAACAACTGGGACTTTTAGAGAAAAGGAGACATGACTTATACTGTAAGTACTTTAGTACAGGGGGTATTTTAGAGGAAAGGAGAAATAACGTATACTGTAAGTACTTTAGTAAGTACTGGGTACCAGGGGGGATTTTAGAGGAAAGGAGAAATTACTCATATTGTGAAATGTCCTCTAAAATACTCAGTAAGTACCCAGTACTTACAGAAGTACTTCCAGTGTAAGTAATTTCTCCTTTCCTCTAAAAGTCGCCCCAGTTGTTATACTCCCTTGTTCTACTCTATATTTAAGTATACCAGAAGGAACGGGTAAGTATTTATATGTAGTGATTCGTATGATGATGTTACATTGTGAGTTCAGAGGACGTACAAGGTAAGTGTCGGGTAATTACACTGTAAATGACGGGCTGTATTATAAAGGGTTAACCTTAAAGGTGGCCAAGCTATATTCAGTGTAATCATCGTCTGTATGGAGGAAACTATCTCTTTTGGAGGATGCTGTGAGTGACGTTTTGAGATTTATGGCTCCGTAGAGACAGAGGGGAGGCTTCAGCTACTTCTTCATCTTTGACAGTAACAACTTCTCAGCAGAACAGCCCTCCCATTAGCGCAGGGAATACCATTAGCTCCCAGCAATCCTCACATGCACACACTGGTCTTCAGAGCTAGCTCTGTAGCTTTGCATTTCTCTTTACATTCATGTAGGGTGAATTGTTGGTAGTTTTTATTTTTTATTTTCCTTTTCTTGTTGTGTTGCTTGACATTGAACAAACCGACTTTCTGAAAATTAACAAGGCTGTGTCTTTGTTATGGAGAGGCAGGAGTGGGCACGGTACTGCGAAATTACCAACCTGATGCTTACAAGACATGCCACACACACACATGCATGCACACGCACACGCACACACACACACACACACACACACACCCCCACACACACACACACACACACACACACACACACACACACACACACACACACACACACACACTATGTTAATCAGCTGCAGCAACAATCAGAATGGGGAACGAGCAGCCATTGAAACGTGTGTCTCTTGAGTGCACAATGCATGCAATAAATATGCCTGCAAATCACTCTCCATTCTTATCCTCAGCCAACCCTGCTGCTCCGCTACTAGTTGTAACTGATGATTTATTAATATGTTCTCACTAATACCCTCCAATAATGCAGTGTAGTGTAGGGCCTGTAGGGAGAAAGATTCAGTCACACTGTCCACCTCTCACTCTGTGCCGCTGCTCCGGGTCAGCGTCAGGTCAGTCCAACAGAACTTGCTCAATAATTCAAGCGCTGAACTGTAGGGCTGGGACCCACATGTCACACAATGAGGAAGCACACGACACTAAACCCCAGCCAGGCACTCAGGGCTCATCATCGGCTGCCGACAGGTAATGAACCTAAATGACCTGACATGAGCAGAGAGGGATAAATTAAGTGCTGTGAAGCTGGAGAGCATGCACAGTGGATATCTAGGTTTAACATGCCCCCTTAATTAGTGGTCGACCGATAGGAGTTTTTCAATGGCCGATACCAATATTTAGAGAGCAGAGTGGCCGATGGCCAATTTATAATGCAGATTTTGTTTTTTGGGTTGTTTTTTTGCATCTGATAAAATAGCCTACAACAATTTAAAATAGTTGAACTTAAATGAACATTTATTTAAGGGTTATTCAGCAGATAGAAGCATCTCTTTGTTTCTGAAATATATAAATGTACATAAATAAAAACGTTAGTGCACAGGACCAGAAAAGTGAAAAATGAGAGAAAAATGTTTACAGAAAAAAGTTGTAAATTTTTGAGAATAAAAGTCATAATGTTTTGAGAAAAAAAGCATCATTTTCCAGAAAAAAAGTGGTAATGTTTAAAGAAAAAAGTTGCAATGTTTCGGAAAAGAGTCATAATGTTTCGAGAAAAGAGTTGTAATGTTTCGAGAAAAAACTCATAATGTTTCAAGAAAAAAGTTGTTATGTTTCAAGAAAAAAGTTGTAATGTTTCAAGAAAAAAGTTGTAATGTTTTGAGAAAAAATGCTCTGCACTTTAATCGGCCTTGTGATCTGAGATAAGCTCAAAATGTCATTAATTGGCCTGGTTAATCGGTCTATCCCTATTTATAGTGCTCCATCATTTAAAGGAAAAGTTAGATATTTGGGAAATACCACTATTTGCTTTCTTACTGAGAGTTATGCTGTGTTAACTTTACCCATGACCAGCACAGCGACAGCTAACTTACTAAATAACACAGTACCAGAGAAGGGGACAGCTCAACTTTGATTGGTAGCGTGTCACTCCTGTCACACAGCAACAAGTTTCGGGCATCAGTTTGTAGCTTCATGTTCTTCCATTGAAAATGACTTGTGCCCTGTTGCTTTGTCGTTTTGTGAACAAAGCATTAGACGATAAGATTGAATCACTCTCAGTACAGTGAATATGAAGCTACAGGTACGGAAGCTGCCGGTTAACTTAGCTTAGCACAAACCTATCACCAATCACAATCGTTCTGGATGGCGCCATGCCCCGATGGACATTATCTTGCAGAGGCAAGATAATGTCGGGAGGGAATGCATTTTGGTGCCTTATTGCACCATCCAAATCTTCAAAGCTTGTCATTTTTAGCGTGTAGGTTGATAACTTGGAGGTTGTTGTTTGTTTCCCGTAGTGAAGGGACTTTCAGAACGGGAGCACAGACTTCCTGTGAGGACAAGAAGTAATGCCTGCACTGTTTGGTCAGCCTGCCAGACTAGGGTTATGGTTACACTTGTCTTTTCAATGTGATTTCTGTGATCAGATGCTTCAGATCAGAACTCAGATGCGTCCTTTAATGCAACCTGCCTGGTTGGATAGTGATCAGTTATATTTCCACGCAGATATTCCCCACGATAGTTGGATCCAAAATGACACTTTTCTTTATATTTAGTTTGTTGTAATGAGAGACACACTTTAATGCAGAAAGACCAGCGGAGGAGACCGCCGGTCTCAGCTGTGCTCCAGCTGCTGACAAATCTAAGCTAATTCACTGATAAACGCATTTAGTTTCCTATATATTCTTCACAATAAAACTCCCCCATTGTTTTGTTATTTATAAGCTTTTATTGTGAAACAGCAACATCAAGAAATGGCCATCAGTAATAGCAGAGTAGCCTAACTTGATGCTGAATTAAGTGAAAATTAAACTTTAAACAGGGATAGGAGAGATACTCACCATGCAGACCTACGTTTGATAAATTGTCTGGATTGTGTCCAGATTTCTGTCCACACACCTGTACAATCCATCAGAATGTGATCCTGACCACTTCAGGATGTGGTCTGGGTCATCAGATCACAATGTGAGCAGGATCCGATCAGGCAGTGTCAGTTAATGCATCCTGGTGTGATCGGATGATAAAAGTGGCATTGAAAGACGAGTGTAACTGAGGCCTATAGGTTGCAACTAGCGATTATTTTCATTATCGATTAATCAGCTGATTATTTTCTCGATTAATAGATTAATCGTTTGGTCTATAAAATGTCCAAGATGATGTCTTTAAATGTTTTGCTTTGTCCAAACCCCAAAGATATTCAGTTTAATATGATATAAAACAGAGAAAAGCAGGAAATCTCTAAATTATTTTAATGATTAATTGATTATCAAAATAGTTGTTATTTTCTCAGTCAACTAATAGAATAGTCGTCTATTCGTTGCAGCTATAGTCGAAAGGTAGCTAAATCTGCACGCTAACACATGTAAAGCTAATTAACTTGTAATATCTTTTTTGTTTAATCCGTACAAAAACTTAAGAATATAAACAACAATTTACAGGGGTTATATGCTGGACTGTTTCTGGTCTGGTACCAGTAACTTCATGGAGTCTCCACTGGTTGTCTACACTGGTCCCAGCCCAGAAATTGTTTCAGAATAGAATAGCCTCGAATAGCTGTTTCCAGTCCCTACTTCCAGTCTTTATGCTAAGCTAACCGGCTGCTTCCATAGCTTCATATTTTATATTCATCTACTGTTTACTACTGTTACATTTACAAAAATGACTGATCAAAATCAGAATTAGAATCAGTTTTATTGCCAAGTAGTTTTCACGTACAAGGAATTTGTCTTGATGTCACAGTGCATAACAAGAAACAACACAAACGAAAAGTATACACAAAACAATATAAATCCAAAAACAAGTACAAGTGAGTTATGTTTATTGAGGAGCCTTCGGCCCTGTCTACATGCATCTGGATATTTTTATAAACATATTTTTCTCCTCTGTTTTAAAAAAAAAACAACTTCCGTCCACACGGCCTCTGCTTTGATAAATATCTCTGTCCACATCAGAACACATAAACACTCCAAACGCTCGCCAGGCCAGAAGGGGGCGATAAAGGCGACATCAAAAACCATAGAAGAAGAATCTGAGCATACAGTTAGCTTTACCTTCAGCTGTAGTAGCACATAGATAGTAATAATACACTTTATTTGTATATATATATATATATATATATATACATATATATTGTGTATATGTTTATAGCACCTTTTAAAATGTAGTGAGAAAGTGCTTCATAATAGAAGGAATAACAATAGAATGCAATGAAATAAAAGCATAATAAAAGAACATAGAAGTAGGAATGAACTAAATCAAGAAATAGTAATATCAAGTAATAGATATATATATAGATGAAACAACAGTAAAATAATAGAAGCTCATTGTTTCTTTATCTTTCTGGTACATGGTCCAAGGTGCTGTGGAGAAACTGAAATGTGGATGGATGACGAGGTGAAGTTGCTGCTTAGAGTACCGCTTACTGTTAACCATTAGCCGTGGCGCATGCTCATTACACATAATTTAATGGCCGGTTACTTGGTAATCTCATTTTGCACTTTAATTTCCATTATTGTCAGTTATTCTATTGTTGTATTGTGTTTTTCCACCTACCTGCCCAGGGACTACAGGTGGAAAATAGCATTTTTGCTATAACCTGGTGCAATACATCTCTCTTTGTTTTATACAAAGTTAATGTTTTATTGTGCACTGTTCCTGTCTAAATGAATAAAGTAAAGTAAAAGCAACAATGGACATGTGCGAATTGAGGAGATGATGTCATTGTTTCCTAAAATCTTCCGGATAACACGTCCACACGGACAAACCAGAGTTTTGAAAAATATCAGTTTTAGTGACGTAAAACTCTGTTTACATGTGGACGAGAGGCCAAAATGGAGAAAAATACCTGTTTTACAAAAATATCCAGATACATGTGGACAGGCCCTTATATCAGAGGGAATTCAACTTTTCCTGCCCCTGTTGGTTTTAAATACAGGGGCAGCATATCTCCTGCCAGAGGGCAGGATCTGCAAACAGGTGCTGAGGCTGTGAGTCCCTCACCATCTGCCATCTTGTTTTTCTTCACTGCCCTCTGGTCGTTTTTTGTGTTAAAAGTCCATAAAACATGATTGTTTGTGAGCTATCTATGGCTCTGTATTATTCTCTAAAGTTTCTACTATACAGCGTATTCTCATGAACGGATTCGTATGGTATCTTATGAAATATGACCGTTATATTTGATGTTGTGAAACGGTCCCACAATTGCTGTTTTAAACACGTGGTGAAACGGAACTACTTGGTTAAATTTAGGCACCAAAACTACTTGGTGAAGTTAGGACAAAATAACTGGAGACCGTTGTTCATGTCCCGTACGTTTGAAACCAGAAGTCAACATTATTTTTCTGTAAATTAACTCCCTTACGTAGATGCGTCATGTTGTTATTTTAACCCAAACCCTGTTGTTTTTTCCTAACCGTAGTAGTTTTGTTGCCTAAACTTAACCAAGTAGTTCCGTTTCACAACGTTAACCAGGTGTTTAAAACCCATCAATCGTGGGGCCATTTCTCAACGTTAAATATAACAGTCCTAGACTTTTCTCTCAGCACCCCAACCGCCAGAAAGTGCACCTCGCACTACTGACACAGCACCTTCGCTTCCTTCACTATGGATACTAAACAATTCCTCATCAGCAGAGTTTTTATGACAGTTAGAGGCAGAGGAAAAAGCAGGTTGTACGCCGTCACGTGCGTTAAAGCTGTTACCGAGGTCGTTATCAACCTTGGCGAGTGGACTGCTGCTCGGGGGAAATGTCCTCTGTTCCTGTTTTCTGGACTCCATAAACATCTTTGGAAGCCAAGCTCCACCACGGTTGGAACTTCTGAGTTTAGGCTGCTTTGAGCAAAGTGCCTAGAGACTCCACTGAGTGGCTTTGATGGCAGTCTGTGTTGTGGAAATTGGTCTAGAGCTCTCTAAGCTCATTCTGTATGTCCCCAGCTGTGGTGCTCCACTTTAAGTTTTGTGCGGAAAAAAAAACAGTTAAAGACCAGCTCCGCCTCAGTAAAAATTGCTTGGGGTTTCTTTTTGAATACTAACTGCAGCTGGATGTGTGTGGCCTCGCCCTGACACAAGAGGGCAATGTGAAAGCCTTGGGCGCTACGTTATACTCGATTTTATGAGGCTAAACATTCTGACAGGATGAAAACATACTTCAGAAAATACTCGGGCCTGCAGCCAGGTATCTTATTAAGTCAGCGGGGTAAGACAGCACAGCTTTCATCCTGTCTGACAAAGGAATCAAGCAGATATTTACCTCCTGAACTTGTTAGCTGTCTTTCATTTTCCCAGAGGCCCCCTAGACTGTAAAATATTCATGCAGTCACCAAAAATAAGAGCCAGTCCAGTCGGACAGTTTTTGGCTAACGTCTATCAAAATGTATATATAAATGTAATGTTTTCAGTTAATTTAATAGTGTAAAACTAAAGTCTAACTTCTTTCCTTTCAAACCGAACATTGTTTTAATCATTTACTTTAGCTTTGTCTTTACCAGAGTCGGGAAAAGGATGCTAACACCGGTGAATTAGCTGTGCGCTACCCTTGGCCGTACTTCCTCCTCAATGTAAACACTGGCGCTGCTGTTTTTTTCTTTTTTTTTTCTTGGGGTATAATTTATTCCTGGGTCCCCCAAATTAATATCAGTGCTATCAACACCATGGTCAACACATCTGGGACTATACTTCCGTCCTTCACAATAAGATGAAATGCTTCAACAACTCCAAACTATTCAGTAAAGTCTTTCCATTTTTAGTAGAGCCCGACCAATATGGGATTTTTGTGGCCGATACCAATTTTTGAGCTGGAATGAAAATATACCTCTTATATGTGGATTGTGCACCAATTTTGCACCGATTTGACGATGAAAAGGTACTCAGAAGGCTTTCTTAAATAAATAATAATTATTAAAGAATATTTAACATTATTATACACTATACATACAATGTATTACATTGTCATTTGCTGACCATTTTAATAAATAACTACATAAGCATAATTTTCTGCATTATATGTTCTGTAAAATAAGTTGTCATATCGGCACATATCGGACAACATATACACAGATGCCGATAGATACCGATATGTCTGTGACAGATCAATATCGGCCGATAATATTGGCTGACCGATACATCGGTCTGGTTCTAGTTGTTAGCATTCTTTAAACAGGGAAAGATCGTCACCCGAGCGTTCTCACTGCTTTCATCTCATCAAAGTCACTTAAATATAGTAATTAGACATGTAAATGTTCATGTATACATATGAAATTTGGCATGTAGACTCTTAAATATGTATAGATTATTT
>JAOVVB010132408.1:0-12244 GCA_028570985.1 Heterobranchus longifilis | reverse complement strand
AAAGAGTCCGGGGCTGCTGGTCTAAAATGTCTTTCTTTTCCTGTCTGACACATTTTAATAATTCATCGTAGCATTCGGCCGACAAAAAGCCAACATACTTTTGTTTTTCCCGTTATTTTTAGGTAGCTTTCAAGCAGAGGAGCAAAAAATGGCTGAAACCAGAAAATGAATCTGATAAATACTAATTATTTTGAAACATATATGAAACACACAGAAGAGGATTAGGGCCGCATGTGATTTAAAAAAAAAAAAAAAAAAAAAAAAAAAAGAAATTCTGACTTTAAAGTCAAAATTCTGACTTTTTTTTTTTTGACTGAATTTTGAAAAAAGAAAAACTGAATTCTGAGGGTCTTTCCTTTGTACATTTTGAGCGTCAAATTTCCTGCAGTGCATTCTGGTGATTTTTTCCTGCATTTTCTGCCTGATCTGGGCAGGCGGGAGGGGAGGACTCTGACCCAGGAGACCGCTGTTTGTGTCCCGTTTGAAACTAAAAGTTAGTTTTGGTGCCTGAACTTACATTAAAACGGCGATGGTGCGACCGTTTCTCAGCGTTAAATAGAACGGTCATATTTCATAAGATATCTTACAAACCCATCGATGAGAATACTTTTATATTAAATGTAATCTACAGTAAGATATTCCTGTGACTGTAGTTGTGAGGGAGAATGTAGAACGAGCGGCTCATTATTGAAACCTGACACACTCTTGCTTCTCCTGAGCTGTTTTCTTTACTCTTCACTACAGTTCAGCCTTCAACCATGAATCCAGATATATATTAAATTAATGTTAGAAAGACGAACAGGAAGCTTAACTTTACTGGACTGCTTTCTATGGAATGACGTGCGTGGTCCTCCGGCACAGCGCCCTTAGCAACAGTCTATTTTTTACATGGCAACGGTCTGCTGTGCATAGCAACGGTCTGTGCTTTGGAAATAACAGACCTCAGCATGCTGAGATTGACCAATCAGAATGGACGTGTGATTAACTCTTCACTGTCACTTCAGTTCAACACAAATCTGTCTTACTGGTTAAATATTCAGTATACAGATTCACTTACACTCATGAAACGACTGTTTTAACTTGTTTTTTTCCTGTCTGTCCCCTCACCGTTGTCCTCCCCTCCAGATAAATGTCCCGCCACCCGTGTCCTGCCGTCCCAACTCAACCCCTCCAGCTCCGTCATCAACCACCTCCTCCTGGGGCGGAAACCCCGAGGAGACCCCCGCAGCTCCCAGAGTCAGGGCTCCCCGGCCCGGCAGCACTGCGGCTCCAACAGCACCGGCTCTCCAGGGAGCTCCGGAGGAGGAGGAGGAGGAGGAGGAGGAGGAGGAAGAGGTGCGGGGTCGCCGTGGCGCACTCACGTCCGGGTGCACCGGAGGAATATCGCCCGAGCCCGAGCACAGCTGGGGTTCGGAGATTCAGAGGAGAGAGAGGATGAGGAGGAGGACGGAGAGACGGAGAGATTTGAGAATGAAGAGGAGACGAAGGTCGAGGAAAACGAGAGACACGATGAGCAGAGAGGAAGGAGCGACTCCTCCGTGTCTCCGTCCGTATGTGACGATGCTCCGCTGGTTACAGAAGAAGAAGTTGCGGAGGTGGCGGTGCAGATGGACTCCCTGGATCTGGAGGACCAATCAAATCCGGACACACAACCGGAGTGTAAACCACCTGTCCCTCTTCTCCCGCCGCCGCCGCCGCCGTCCTCAAACAGACACAAGGATTCCTCGGGTTCGGAAAGAAGCTCCGCCTCAGACAGACACTTCCCCGCCTCCTCGCCCTCCACCCCGAGTCCGTCCCCGTCTCCGGTCCCTCCGTCCCTCGCCGCGTCCCGCTCGTCGTCCCCCACGCCGCCGTCCACCCCGCGCCTCCCGTCGTCCCCGTCGGCTAACGGCTTCCCCGCGTCCTCCGCTTTTTACAAAACGTCCTCCCCTTCCACTCCCTCGCTGTCCTCCGTCTCCTCGTCGTCCAGATGTCACCTGTCCTCCTCCCCGTCCACGCCGGCGCTCTCCGCTGCCAAACAGCAGCAGCAGGTGTTTTCTCCGTTCCCGAGCGTGAAGCAGCCGAGGAGATCCGCGGCGGCCAGAAACCTCGGCCTCTACGGCCCCACGTCCCGGACGCCCACCGTGCACTTCCCTCAGATCAGCCGCAACCTCAACCGGAGCAGCGCCGCCGGGGCCGCCGGCGCCGCCGGGGCCGCCGGGAGCCGGTAAACACCTCTGATGCTAGAAACACGCGGCGTCCTGTAACCACACCGTGTTGCCTCCCGCACATCAAGAAAACCATCTCGTCTGAAAGGTGTAGAAACGTAAAATCACTTGATTATCGATGTTGACGTGTGAAGATTGTGGGTCATCCTGAAATTCACAACCAGCCATTCCAGACAAACATTTAAAAACGACCCTCAAAATGACCAGTTTTATATCAGTTACTCACAGAGAGTTACGTTGAATTCACAAAGAAAACGCAGTTTTTCTCGTGTGACCGACACAGTGAACGAAGAATCCAAAAACTGAGAAAATTCTTGATGAATTGCAGTAACAGGGGCCGCTGTTAACAACAGCAAAACTTAACAACAAAATAAAACTAACTGTTGTTAAACGCAGCCTCTTATTGCTTCAATTCATCAAGAATTTTCTCAGTTTTTGGATTCTTTCCGAGACAAAAACAATGTTGCGTAACTGATATAAAAACAGTCATTTTGACTGAAGTATGAAGGGAACTTTTTCATGTTTTGTTTCAGCTGCATTGGTACTGTACTGCTGAGGAACCCTTTACAGTGGCATATGCAGGTTTGTCTTTTCCATAGTGGATAAATAAAAAAAAAAGATAAGATGTGAACTGTTTTACAGACTCTAAAAAAGTTACACTGCATTTGTGCCGGACGTTTGTGTCTCTTCAGTAATGGTTTGTGCAGCAGACTGAAACATGAAGAGACGAATGCTTCCTTCTGGACGCACACGGACGATATGTGACAACAACATGAAGTACTTTTCTTTCCTATGAAATTACACAATAGCCATCCACTTGTTTCTATGCCAAGTATTTAAAACAAAAAGAGATACCTAAGACTTGCTGTAAATGAAGAATAATAAAAACGTAGTGTGTGTGCCCCAAAAATCCTTCCAGTCTTAAAATGTTTGATGTCCTGTAACACTTCTTTACTCTCTGGTGTGTGAATACTGTGTGAAAGGCATAAAATATACTACAAGTACTACAAGTAGCTGCATTCACATAAAATAAACCTGCACATGACTTAGCTGTGGTGACAAATAACCAGTTGGCTGCATAAAGAAAACAATTTTTAACCTGTTTTCCAAGTTTCTGAATTTGTGTTTCAACAAAAGGTTGTAGCTGGAAGTGACATATTGTTGCTTACATTACCCTGATTGTGGAAAAAAGAAGTTAAAGCGACACACTACAGGCAAAAACAACCGTTTTTTCATGCACTTTTTGAGATTTTGGGCTAATTTGCTTCCATAACTTCTTCTTTCAGACAAAAGAAAACATCCAAAATACAAATTTAGGTGTTTATTTTACTACATTTTGTCTATTTGCATCTGTAGATTTCTGCTAAATTCACCAGATAATGCCTAATTTGCATATTTAAACATTTCAGAAAACTTAAAAAAAAAAATTGCATTAATGTAAGTAATCAACTGGGGAAGTTTCATGCTGATTATCTTTTTATTTTTTATTTTGTTTTAACCCTATTCACCTGTAGTGAAATAGCATGAATAACATTTAAATATAGTATATAATATAGTGTCTATCATTGATATTCAATTTATTAAAAATCCAAGTTACTCTATAATAATTATCTTTCTAGTTATTTAAATTTGCATGCATAATTGAATAACCTTTTTCAAAGATATCCACGGTCTCTGTGCTTTTATATTTGTCTTATTTGTGCTCGTCTCACTCAAGACTGGGAAGTAAATTAAGTGCGCACCAAATCAGCATGTCACTTTCGGTTTCCATCTTTGTTTATGTAACATACGGCCGCATCTTGCAAACGAGTTAAAAGTCTTTACTTGTGCGTCGGGCGGAATATTTTACCTCTACAAGTTTGTTAGAAGAGAGTTTCAGGAATATGGAAATGTCTTCAAAACTACGGTAAGTGTTGTTAGTTGATCTGCCGGGGTTTTCAAACAATTCAACATAGCTGTTAGCTAACGTTTAGCAATACGATAACCGACTCTAAATGTTTGAAATGTAAAAAAAACGGAGTAAAGTTACACGAGAGGCACAGAGTGGGGCTGAACTACACTGTCAGTGTCTGAATGTGTAAAACATTAGATTTATAATGATAATAGTAAGGGGAGTGAGGGCTGTGAGAAGCTACAGAGCAGTTAGCCCTGATTGCGGTTAAGCTAGCAGGTGCTACAAATTAGCTTTCCATTCGACGGTCGCGTCTAAAAGGTGACCCTCGATTTACTAAAGTATCGCGAGATGGAAACGGTTATGCATTAACCTCGAATGGAATGGTCAAAGTCTCGCGAGAGTTGTCGATGGGATGGGGTTATATCATAGACTATCCCTGTAGATAGAAGACCTGTTGCATTTAACATTTTCCTTAGACGGGTTTTAAATATAGGTTATATAAAATGTAATGAAATGTTTTAGCATGAAAATTGACTTAATATTTTATAAGTTACTAATTTTTTTGGTATGCAAAAATCTTAATTAGTATTAAAGTAACTAGTAACTAAAGCTGTCAAATAAATGTAGTGGGGTAAAAAGTACAATCTTTTTCGTGTGGAAGGAAAATACTCGAGTAAAGTACAAGTATCTCAAATTTAGTACTTGAGTAAATGTACTTTGTTACATTCCACCACTGAAAATTACATACAGTATATACGGCCTGTCTGCCACATACAGGACTGTAAAATTCAGTTTTTTCTTTCCTCACAAAACAGTTTGAGATGTTTTTTTTAATTTCTTAGTAAATTTCCTTTACTTTGAAAAATATATTTTAAATGGTGAAGATAAGTAGAAAACCTGAGCCTGCTCTTCTTCTGGCTACACATGAACCTAAAGTTTTGTTTTAGTCTGAAATAAAACAGTCAAAAGTCTAAAAAAAAAAAACACAAACACATTTTATTGTACACAATTCACAATGAAGAGAACAATAAAAACTACAGTATATGCAGCTGAAGTACATGATCCACAGCATCAATAAAACTCCTGAGGTACAATGAGAAAACACACGTAAACAAAAACCTGCTATACATTATCAGGTCTACATCCAACTTACAGTACAGTATATCGACAGAATTACATTTATTTACACAACAAAAATTATATTTTTAACGTCTGTACCCAACGTGAAGGTAAAAAGATTAATTAAGGTGGAATAGGGCAGGAAATTAAACAGTAACAGGACATATAGCTCTAATTTGGTGTAACCACATTTCTTAGTTCTGCAGTTTTATGAGGCGCCATAATTTCATTACAACACATTTTCTATTAATAAACATCCTGATGAGGGATACGTTAAGGGGATTGAATACTTTAAGGGGGAATTCTATAGTTAATTAATTATATGCCACTACTAGGGATGGGCATGAGTACTCGATTTGGATGTAAGTATTCGTTCAGCGTATTACTGCGATGTATATGTATATGTGCTACTATGGCAGGTGGCAAAGTTACAACAACATTCAACACTACAAAGTTATTTTTGTTATGATTGTTTTGACCACAGATAACAGCGCTGGGCCACCACACGATTGATTTCACCACATAACGTCAGCTACAGTATGTTAGCTGTATGGTTGCTTGAGTCATCTAATGGTACGTTATTTAGTTTAATATGATATAAAACAGAAAAAACCCAAAGATATTTAGTTTAATATGATATAAAATGGAGAAAAACCCAAAGATATTTAGTTTAATATGATATAAAATGGAGAAAAACCCAACGATATTTAGTTTAATATGATATAAAACAGAAAAACCCAAAGATATTTAGTTTAATATGATATAAAATGGAGAAAACCCCAATGATATTTAGTTTAATATGATATAAAACAGAAAAACCTAAAGATATTTAGTTTAATATGATATAAAACAGAGAAAAACAGGAAATCTTCACATTTTAGAGGAAAACAGCATTTTCTGACATTTTTGCATGAAAAATTGCTTTAACGATTAATCGATTATCAAAATAGTTGGTGATTTTTTTTCTGTCGGTTGACTAATCGATTAGTCGACTAATTGTTGCAGCTCTCAATGCGAGTACTGGAATACTCTATAATCATTTAATGCGAGTACTGGAATACTCTATAATCTTTTAATGCGAGTACTTGAATATGGAAATTAAAATGCCCATCCCTAGCCACTACATATTTGACGAATTATATATGAGGCATCATAATTTCTTCTATAAGTTCTTTGCCTCTTTGTCTCAGCCCAGAAGTTTTTTGGCTGTTTTTCAAAGATTTTTGTGGATATTTTATTTAAACATTTTTAAAAATGGAGAGAAACAGAAAAGACATGCGTCACAGTTGTATGTGCCTTACGCCCCGGACACCTCCTTTAGTGGTTATCATCGTGTTTTACGGATACAGTTGTACGACATTCTGAAGTCTCTGCAGATTGTTTCGGGTATACAGGAAGTGCTGGTTGTGACTGAGCGTCGTGTTTGTCAGGTAGTAGGTTGTCGGCGCGGCGGTCAGCGAGCCATCCCCGGGTTAACGAAGGAGAAGTTTCTGAACATCGTCTGGTCAACGCTGTTGATGAGCGTCCGGTCGGCGCACGACAGCCGCGGCTTCTCGTTGATGAACTCTTTGTCGAAGTTACTGTAGTCACCGGGCGACGTCTGCGAGGGACGGGGGACACATGTCAATACACACAGTGATATGTACACAATATACTGATTTAACAGTCTGACTATCTGTTGTGAAAGATTATTTTCCTCCACCAATATGCCAGGAATTAAAAATTAAAATTAAACATCATTAGATGAGAAGGACAATGAACTGTCAGGATTAATCAAGGAAAACAAATTATGAAGGACTGCCACTAACGAGTATTTTCCGTATCGATTAACCTGCCAATTATTGTCTCAATCAATCGTTTTGGTTTATAAAAAGTCAGAAAATAGTGAAATAATCCAAGGAGATGTTTTCAAACGTCTTGTTTTTTCTGACTAACTGTCCAAAACTAAAGTGAATATTATTTTGCAATTTTTTGCTAAAAAAAAATGTGAATGTACTTTTGTTTCTCTTTTTTTCTGAAAAAAAATGCAAAGATGCAAGGCTTTGCAATATAGAATTTAATTTATTCAGACAACAAGCACTCTTTACCAAAAAATATAGCCTATAGGAAAAAAAAAACACTGTATATAACCAAATCAGAACCATAAATCTCAAAGTAAATGTGTGAAGTTCATAGCACAGAAAAACAAAAAAGTATATTACGTTCAAACGAAAAATTACCCTTTGAAATTATTCAAAATTAAAAACATTTAAACAAACCAAAAACTACAAAACTGTAAAAGAAAATAAATGTTACTCAAGACTAAGTAAAAAAGAAACCGAGAATAGTTTAGAAAACAAATCAAACAAACAAATCAGAAAATAAGTTAGACAAGGGTGTCACCAAACACAAAAGCTCAAATTAAATATAAATGAAAAGGAAAATATAGGAAACAGACTATATTTCTTTAGTGCTTTTATTATGTAAATGCATAATAAATGCAGAGGAACCCCCCTTTTTTTCAAAAAGAGCTCTCCCTCCTCAGCCTCTTTAAATAAAATGTACTTACTAAAGTTGGCCTGAAGGGCGGCGCCACCTTGCGTTGTTCCAGAGCGTTCCAGTCGGTGCTGCTGAAGAAATTGTGCTGTCTGATGTTTCCCTTCACTCCCAGTCGCTCCTCGGGCTCCCGGACAAACAGCTGCAACACAAACACAGCATGAAAACTTCATGTCACTGTTATCCTGGCCAAAATAATTCACGATATTATCCCGATAATCAATGAAATATGCTCAAAACCCTTAAAAAAGGCACTAAAACACACTCATACCTTACATTTTGATTTGTTTTTTCTTGAAACATTCCAACTTATTTCTTGAAACACTGATGATTAATCGAGAAAATAATCGACAGATTTATCGACAATGAAAATAATAATTTGCTGCCTTAATAGTCTTTTGGCACTTCTGAATTTTGTAATTTTATATAGTATATAGTTTTATATAGTTTTATATAGTGTTGTTCATTAGTGTATCACATCTTTATATTTATACAAGATTATAGATTAATGGGTAAACCAAAATGTACCTTTAGTGGTAATTTATTTAGTCGTAATGTTTTGAGGAAAAAAAAGTCGTAATGTTTTAAGGAAAGAAGTCTGAATGTTTCGAAAAAAAGTTCTAATGTTTTGAGGAAAAAAGTTCTAAAATTAAAAAAAAAAAAAAGGTCGTAATGTTTCGAGGAAAAAAGTCGCAATGTTTTGAGTAAAAAAGTCACAATTTTATGAGAAACAAATCGTAATATTTTGAGAAAGAAGTTGTAATGTTTTTCTGTTATTGAAGTTTTAAGTATTAGGCTGTAGGTAGTACTTTATACTTTCCATGATGGCATTAAAGAGTAACTAAACCCCCCAAACTACTGAAAACAAATGTATTTAGTTAGTAGTGTTGTTGATGGATTCAGGTCCAAATCTTGTAATTTTAGTGCAAAGTATTTGAATCATATTGTTATAAATATGCACAGTGACTGCCCTCTGCTGGATGAAACCCGGCTGGTGCAGATTTTGCATAACCAGTTCTTTTTTTACCCCTAATACGACCGTGCTGTCTGTCCGTGTCTGACCTTGATCAGAATGTCCTTGGCGTCTTTGGTGAGCCAGCGGGGATAAACGGGGTTGTCCGTTCGTATAGACTGAAACAGCTCCTCTTCATCGTGTCCGTGGAACGGAGACTGACCGATCAGCATCTCGTACAGCAGCACGCCAAACGACCACCAGTCCACTGAGCTGTTGTACTTCTGACCCAGCAGGATCTGAGACACAATCACACACATACTGTTAAAACACACCGTGTAGCTTTTGTAGGTGTAGGTGGTTCTATTATGGTCGCGTGAAACTGAGACGGAGGGCAGTGATGAATCTGTGTGACTGGAAACAGAGGACAGTGACGACAGAACAGGGCTGGATTAACTCGCACGCAGCCGGTATCATCAGAAAACTGAAACACATATCAGATGTGATCCATACAAAATAAAGAAAAGAGATTTTCCCAACAACTTTGTGGTTTTTACCCGCTGTGGAGACGATCGTCATTACAAACTACCGTTACCTCGTCCTCAGGGTAATCCTAGATTTGCAAACAAAATGGCGAAAACAGGCAAAAGCTCACAAGATTAATTTCCCGAGCACCTAACCCTAACCATACCCATCTAACCATAACTATCTGAGATTAATACATAACCTTACCCTTCTCGCGAGACTTTGGCAAATCTAGGGTTACCTTCTAGACACGACCTTCGTCGTGCTACAAGAGTCGAGAGGACTAAAACTATTTTAGAAGTAGTTCTGAACGACTGCCGTTGTTTTTGCCCGGGTAAATGTGTTTGAGAGTTACTGTCTTTTTATATTTCGACTCTAATATGTACATGGATGCACCGCTGATATCAGGCTACAAACGGTAGCTAACGTTAGCTAACTTCAGCTACTATTTTCTACATTAGCTTCTACTAGATCAACCGTTCCCAGAGGTCTGGTGAAACGCTGATAAAAACCTGCGTTGTGGCTTTTAAAACAGAGATGTTGTCACAGCCGCCGTTTCTCTGCGAGTCCTCGTTTTTCCTGATTTGATGTATTACAGCAGCTGAAAACAGCACAAATCAAAGGTCTTAGTGCAGTGTTGCAGTCTGCCCTCCGTCTGGAAAGCACCACGTGTGACGTCATGCAAACTACCTCCTGGACCAGCACGTTGTGATGAAAACTACTTTGTAACTCCATGTATGTTTATTTGGCTGAGCAGCGTCTGAAGAAGATGCTGTTATTTAGTGTTCCACCACACTGAACAACATGACGGTAATGAGCAGGTCAGAACACGACTGAAATACCTCCCAGATATTACTCACATGTGGAACTGCCTTTCTGGGGGTGAACATGCTAATATAATGAACATGCTAATATAATGAACATGTTAATATAATGAACATGTTAATATAATGGGACAGAAATAGATGAAGTTGCAGCCTCTGATTGTGAGCGTCCTCTCCCTGCTGTCAGTTTCTGTTTTGTTTACATATCATGAACCTTTACTTTGCTGTTCCATGGTACATCGTTAGCTTCTCTAAGCGGTACGCGGCTAACGCTCCATTGACTTCTGAGCCACAGCACTCATGTAGTTAACATGTTTACACCTGTTTTCATTCCTCACTGAAACCAAAGGGTGCAGTGAGCTAACAGCCCGTGAGTTTTGATGAGGAATGCCAACACCGCTTTGCTAACAAACTATTGTAGCTTATGTTAAGTGCCACCAAAAGTATAAGAAAGTATAAAACTGGAGTTCTGTCTTTTCTGTTTGGTTCCTACTGAAGACGCACACGTGCTGAAATGTCACGCAAAAAAAAATGCAAATATATCATGGTTCCCACTCGTCCTTGAAATCCCTGAATGTTTGTGAATTTTGAGGGGAAAAAATCAAGGCCTTGAAAGTTTTTGAAAATAGACATGGGTCATTGAAAGTGCTTGAATTTATATATATTGTGCTAGAATAGAATTGGAGTTCTATTCTTTTTTATTTTTATTTTACTTCCTGTTAGTAAATAATCTGCATGTGTGTCCTGCAGCAGCTGCTCTCCTAACGTTCTCAGACAACTACACTGCATTCTACATTATGTTTGTAGGAGAAATGTTTTTTCTCCCGGATTACATTTGTTTTTGACGTATTACAAAAAACGTTTCCAATGAAAGTCCGCAGAAGTCCCCGTAGGGAGGAGGTCCGGGTGGAGGGTTCACAAAAACACAGACTTTCACTCAGGAGGCCGCTGTGTGTCCCGTTATCTAACAGACGTAGTCATTATATTTTGTTGTGTAACAAATGTACTTATTTTAACCCAAACCATGATCTTTTCCTAAACTTAACAAAATACTTTTGTATCAATCCACAAAGTTACCGAGGAGTGTAAAACTGCGACTGTAATCCTGGAGTCAAAACGTTTCTCTGGTAACAGAAACAGTTGAACTGTTTGGGACGTCGTTCTGTAGGAGACAGAGTTGATCACAGTTGTGTCGTTGTTTCATGTTTCAGCCTGCTAGTTCTCTTTATAAAAACTCTCAGTATTGTAAATTAACTTGTGTATCAAACTATGAATTTGAATCCTTGAATTTGAGGGAATTGGGTCTGGAAAGTCCTTGAAACATCCTTGACTTTGATGTTTCGGAAGGTGTGGGAACCTGAATATTTCTAATCTGACCAGATATTTGATGCCATCTTCTGGTACAGTTGTGGACACTCGCTGCTATCGACACGTGTGCCCGTGTGTACACGTGTGTACTGTGACCCTCCGTCTGCTCTTCACGTGTTTCAGCCCGTGTACCGCGTAGAGACCGCTACCGTCATTATACTGACATCTGATGCCTCCACTGTGCAATAGATAATGTTTATTTTGATTGTTTGTTTTGTGTATCCTGTGAAACCAGTCTGATATTTTTGATATGTAGCGTCGTATGTTTTTAATATGATTATTTATGCACCAGCAACCAGCCACTCCTCTGTCCCGACTCACAGAGGAAGGTCACGCTTCGATCCATTTACAAACCGTTTGTTCCAAAAATGCTTTGAATCTTTTTTTAGGGAAAGAAAATGGAACAAGTCCTCCAAACCATCCGACCGTATGTGTCGTTTGTTCCTGCTCTCTGATACGATCCACATCAGCGTTTTACTAAATGAGCGCCCCTCGTGGTGGAAGTAAATACGACCCATATGAGCGCTTTTCGCCCTCGTGCCTAAACGTTGCGTTCGCGGTTTTAAACATTTAACGTTGTTAAACGGACGTCGTTGCGGTAGGTTTACGTTTAGGTTTAGACAACAAAACAACTTGGTAAAGTTAGAAAAAAAAGGTCGGGATTTTACTTAAAAATATATATGTATTTTTCATATCTTTTATTGATCATATTTCAAACAGTGGTTCCCAACCTGGGGGTCCAGACCCCTACCAGGGGTCGCCAAAGCTTCACGGGGGGGTCGCGAGGCCTTCTTGATTTTAAGGGGTGTAAGACTACTTT
>JAOVVB010132388.1:0-12244 GCA_028570985.1 Heterobranchus longifilis | reverse complement strand
GGACGATTGTGATTGGTTTAAGGAAATACAAACAAGCCAGGGAGTTTTTTTTCACTATCCAGGAGTGAAAGCGCATTGAATCCAGACATTCCTCCAGCAGCGCTGTGGAGAGAAGTCTGGCTACGCAAGACTATAATGTTATTGACTCCTCCTGTCCCTCCATCTCCTCCCTTCTCCTCCCACCTCCTTCCTTCAGGCCCTGAGCGAGCGATTCAGTGGGGAGATTTCCGACGAGCACATGACCAGTAACTCATTCTTTCCAGATGAGTACTTCACCTGCTCCAGCCTCTGCCTCAGCTGTGGGTATGTGTCTCTGCACGCTGCAGCTTTTGCAGTTCATTAACAAAAAGTAGAAAGGTGTCGCATAACGACTGTGTTCTGAGTTGTAATGACGCTGCTGACCTGCTTAGTTTCACTCAATTAGTTACAATGAAACTGAGCTTTTGACAGCTATGTCTATTTATCGTGAGACTTTGCATTTGTACATTTCCTCTGGATCTATAAATGACAACATTGTAAATAAGATTAAATTAATAAGTAATGCAACTTTTTAATTTAATTTTTTAATTATGATTAACTCTTGTGCATCACTAGGGACATTTTTGGCTCTTTCATTTTTCTCTATCATCTGCTAATGCATATGGCATACATTTTGGCACGGGTGTGAGTTTTTTCTTTTTTGAAATTCAACCTCAGCTCCTATAATAAACTGTGTAACCAAAATGTCCCTATTGAAACCCATTAAAACCACAATGTTTGATCCCACGGCCAATACAGCATAAAAGCACATTTTATCAGGCTTTCAATCTAAATCCCTGGTTTTCACTATTTTCCACCAGATAGAGCCATTTCCTCATGTATGCCCGATGCTATTTTCCTGATTTCCTGGTTTGATAATGTTTCTTAAAAGCCACCCTCAAACAATCAACATTAATATAATCCCTGAGATATTCTGGCCTTTGTCTCTGACTTTCAGTTCAGGTTGTAAGAGAAGCATGAATCACTTAAAGGAAGGACTCGACCACGAAGCCAAACATCGCTGCCGCTACTCCGCGCAGTATGACAACCGCATCTACACCTGCAAGGCAAGTACAAACCCAAAACCCCACACATGTATATGTGAAGTGTGTTTGCTCGACGAGGTTCTGAGCTTCTGTGCTGAACTTCTCAGGCCTGCTACGAGGGAGGGAAGGAGGTAATAGTGGTTCCCAAAACGACGGCCTCGTCTGACTCACCGTGGTTTGGCTTGGCCATCTACGCCTGGTCTGGGTGAGTCCTGCTACCACAGAACCATTTGGAAAACGATTGGAAAGCAAGAGTGTGATCAACCCACTTGTTAAAGTGAAACTATTTGCTATTAGTTCTTTTATAGATTTTTTTAAATCTTTGCCCAGGTATGTAATCGAGTGCCCCAACTGTGCAGTGATCTACAGGAGCAGGCAGTACTGGTATGGAAACCAGGACCCAGTGGAAACAGTGGTCAGAACAGAGATCCAGCACATCTGGCCTGGGGTAAGGCCACCGTGGAACAGCCTAAATGAGATTCTGCCTAAACCAATTAAACAAAGCTGCACGCCAAGATTCCCAAGGTTTCAAGTTGAATGAATGTTGTCACGTCAGTTGCGAGCTGCATCTGCAGCCAGGTGGCTGTATGTTGATGCCTAACTCATGCAAAATGTTGTTCATGACCTTTTTCATGTTAACATGAAGCATGCTTAGTCAGAAGTGCTGGGCGTAGATGTCGAGCATAAATCATGCTATATGTGTGCCAGTAATTATTGTATTTCTGTCATGGTGGGTCAGTTTTCAGTAATGATAGTGAATCACACACTAAAATACTGTACTGTAATTGTGAACTGTACACACAGCTGATGTTAAATTAAGATTCTCAAGCAATATATAGTTACAGGATGATGCGTATGTAACATCTTTGCTCTTGGCTTCTTTTCAGTCTGATGGTTTTTTGAAAGACAACAACAACGCCGCCCAGAGGTTGCTGGATGGAGTCAAATACATTTCTCAGTCAGTGTCTGAACTCAGCGTCAAGCCTGCCAAAGCCGTCACCTCCTGGCTCACCGACCAGATCGCTCCCACATACTGGAAACCCAACTCTCTCATCCTGGTACACAACTAAAACTACACTTAAACTAGAAGAAATGCCTCATGCAGGAAGCCTTATATGAACAAACTGCCTCTTATTTTGTTAGTACCCACTGATTTCTGGGATTCATGAATGTTTTTCTTATTTTGCTCTTCTTAGGTAAGAGAACATCTAATTATTTGTCCAATACAAGGAAACATACATTTTAAATTTGAGGAACATAATCAAATTTAGATTATTAGAAATGATAGATTATCATATTTATATATTAGATTATTATATATTTAGCTGGATTTTTGATTTCCCTGTAACGCAAGTACTGAAGCTCTGGAAAATCACATTTACTTTGTTTAAGTTTATTTAACAGTACGTTGATTTCACTGCTGCTGAAGTTCTTCTTACATCCTTTTTTTGTGGCATCACTCCAATTCTTTGCATTTGCACACGGCACAACACCTGCCCTTATATAGTGTTTAGGGAGCGTTACCTATGCTCATAAACAATTATGATCAAGTGGGATTCATTGTGCAGAACACCTGAATCAGAGCAGATTTGGATGGTTAAGAGTGTTTGGAGCTTCTGACTTCTCTTATTTTTTTCTTAACAGAAAATTAAGAGAAATTTAAGAGAATGTTGCTGCATGAGGCCCACTGAAAGTGAAATTGGCAATTCAAAAAACAGAACAGAACATGAGTGCATGCAACTTTTGCACTTGAGTTGAACTTTTCTTCTCACACATTCCTATCCTCAGTCACTGCCAAGAGAAAATAAAGTCCAAAAGAGTCCATGCTGTCATTAATTTCCATAAAATCCAATTTTGTTATTTGGCATTTGTAACAGTTAAATGGTAGTTTCTGTAGAATCAGCTGGCAGCTTTAAATTAATCTTAAAACAGAACATTTGTTGCTGAGAATCGGGGCTTCATGCAACACTGCAGACACAATACCATAGATGCCAAGACCCTGTATGACACGCATGTGTAAACCTTACATGGTGTTCCTATATGGACAGGATCTGATGGCGAAAAACATATCTCCAAAATCTCATACTCTGTGGAATTCTGTCTACAGTGTGACAGCTGGCAGTAGACTCACCTGTCCTCCTCACTGTGTGCGTTGCAGAAATGCCATAAATGTGCGGAAGAGTTCCAGGCCAACGACACCAAGCACCACTGCCGTGCCTGTGGAGAGGGCTTCTGTGACTCCTGCTCCTCAAAAACCCGGCCGGTCCCGGAGAGAGGCTGGGGCCTCGCACCTGTCCGAGTCTGCGACGCATGTTTCCACAACAGGGGGATCCCAACTGGTAAATCCCTCTTAATGTTTGACGTGATATCACGTTTTTCGAGATGTGTGAGTGCCTGATTGTGTGTGTGTGTGTGTGTGTGTTTCCCTGTTGCAGAGTTACTGGATGCGGCCTTGGAGGAGGAGGGAGGCACCCTGATAGCCAGGAAGGTTGGGGAGGCGGTTCAGAACACTTTAGGAGCTGTAGTCGGCGCCATCGACATACCTCTCGGTAAGCATTACTGTACATCGGTCTGCATCAGGGGTCATCAACTACATTTGTCCAAGGGACAGAATTTCTCTAAGCAGACAGTGAGGGTGCAGGTAAACCGTCCGTGTGGAGAGCCAAAAAAGGTGCAACACATTAGCCAGAACCCTTCGTCTGATGACAATTTAGCTTTTTATTCCCCTTTTGTTGTTATTTATCTGCATTCATATGCAGATATCTGTTTATAGAGACATCGTCTCTCAAATCCAACTCCAACTCCATTCTAGCGTCTCAGATTTCTAATCGGAAGAGGAAGTCTCGGCCCGGATATCCGCTGGCTACCGCAAAAAAACCCAAAATATAGTCAGTTTCCCCCAGAGGCTTAAATCACCATCAGATGAGATTGAGCGGTCTGTATGTGACCCGCAGGCCGCCAGCTGACCATCACTGGTCTACATTATGAAAACATAATCTACATTATCTAACATTAACTGCTGCTTTCTCTCCTGCGCGTCCAGGCCTGGTGAAGGACGCGGCTCGACCGGCCTACTGGGTCCCAGATCAGGACATCCACTCCTGCAGCGAGTGCCAGAGGGAGTTCTCCCCACGCCTCTCCATCCACCACTGCCGCGCCTGTGGCCAGGGAGTGTGTGACGACTGCTCTCAGGAGCGACGCGCCGTGCCCTCCCGCGGCTGGGACCACCCGGTGAGGGTCTGCAACGGCTGCAACCAGAAACCCGGGGATCTCTAGCAGGACGAGGAGAGGGAACGGTTAAGGACGCCGGCCTCTACCAAAACTGGAATTGACAACTTTTGTCTCTTTTGTGGCATTTCTTGGCCGCCACTTAGACTGTCTGTGGCAGGTTGGACTCGGTTTATTGTTTTTTAACGCCGTCCTCGCATCATGTCAGTCCCTTGATGCTATTTCATTTTAATATGCCTACATTTTACACTGTGAACCAATCAGTGACACTTGAATATCAAGAAGGTAGGAGAGATAAAACAACTTGAAAGCATTTTATCAAAGTGAGTATCGTACCTGCTTGCTTACAGTTGAGTTCAGGTAAATTCCCATGTACCCCTCTGGTCCTTTTAAAAAAAATAATGTTATTGATGCACATGAACCCCTTTGACAATCCCTCCCTGTGTGACACACTAGTACTATTAGCACCTTTTATAGTCTGGGGCTACATGTGTGAACCGTTTAACGATAGAAGTACTGACTGAGCATCTTAATCTGATTCCAGGTAAGCACTTTTATTCTAAGATTGTTTCTGCAAGAGCCATAGATATATAGCATTTTTTTTTAGAGGAAACGATGGAAAACCTGTAAAATGGTCCAACACAATGAATTCTGATCCTTCGAATGGATCTATAGTGGTTTTCCTTTCTGCTTCAGCCCCGCTAGCTTTAGCTTTCCCGCCACTCTTTGGCTTCAGGACGATTCGAACAATCAGAAGCCACTGATGTACTGTAGCACCGAGATGCATTCCAACTTATAGACATATTAACTTCTTAAATAATCCCTCGATACTTCTGTGGTTGTTTGTGTATTGGAATGGGCAGATGATAATAGAACAGCCTTAATAATGCTGACCATGTTGTTTAAATTTTACATAGAATATTACAGAATCAGTGAGGCAAAAAACAATTCTGGTGATCCATTTTTGAAGTCTGATGTAAATAGTTTCTCTCCTGTGTTCGTGACTTAAGAACAGGTGAAAAAAAAGGATAATTTTTAATGTTACCTTCTTTTTTTTATCTGTGAAAAAAATTGAAAACAAGTTTTAGCAGGTGACATTTTTTGTTTGTTGTTGTAATACTTATTTCAGCCACAAGAGGCTGAAGTGCACTACTAGTCCATGTGCTAAATAAAAAATGGCAGATTAGCGCAGATTAAAGTCGAGCTGAAACGGAAATTCGAGCGTATCTAGCTTCCATGTCGTGACATATTTCCGAGTAAAACAGCCCAGGCAGGCGGGACGTAGCAATTTGATCGCTGAAAAGTGTCATAACAAACATGGCATGAAATCGGGTAGTGATATCTTACGTAAGCATGCAAAATTTTCTGTTTTACAGGAAGAAAGAAATAATGGATTTTGATTGTATTTGATGTAAAAATACAAAGAAATGCAATTTTTGTAAATTGTTTGGTATACCTTGTAGGTACCATAGGTGGTATCTATAGGTGCACAACATGACCAGAGATGTGATCTAAAAGGGTTGAAAATGCATTTTTCATTTCAGCTCGACTTTAAAATACATTTCACAGGTGAGAAAAAAACCTTTTTTCCACCTGTTCTTAAGTCATAAACACAAGAGAGAAAACTATTTTTAGATAAGACTTAGAAAATGGATCAAAATTGAGTTTTTTTTTCCTCACTTGCCTCTCGGGGCTTCTGTAGAATATACATATATGGGGAAAAGTTTACTTTAATTAATAGGGAAATTTTAAAATGGCCTCGTTTTGTTTTTAAAATGTTAAAACTACTATTTGCTAACAAGACAAATCTGACTGCAGTGGGATGAAATGCAACTGCTTTTACAGAGTGGCTGGCTCACAGTAGCAATATGGCACAGAAGACTTGAAACCATCTTTGAGGCTGGCCCCTCAAAACAGGAAATAATTAGAAGAGTAATCTTTTTACTCTGTACACTCAGGCTGTGTAACTAGTTATCGAGGAGCACCACGTGAGCAACGTTTGAGACTGTACCGCACAACTATCGGACAAATACATATGATGATGATAGGCTTTCGTCTGAACACGTAGGCACTGTGAGATCTGACTGTAGTCATGGTTAACCTGGGATTTTTTTTTTTTAAAGTGACTGACTGGGAGAGTTGGTTTGGTTATAATAGCAACAAATAAGCTGAAATAAGACTGATCTCATCACAGAGCGAGATGAATATGAATATCACAAAGAACAAATCAATTATGTTCATGTATGCTCATACAGTATGTATTAAACTGCAGAAACTCAGTCTGTGTGTGTCATTTAGGAGCAAATACGATGCCGTAGTTCACTGTGTTTACTGATTTTTCTTTAGAACAGAATTGTCATTCAACAGCAATTAGAAAATGTGTCGATTTCCAGTATAAACGCAGAATCATCCTTTTCAAATTAATCAAAGACATCCTAAATTACATTAAAAATCAAAAGGTCAATCATGTCATAAGAGCACTTTTTTTTTTGTAAAGGTTACAGAAATCTTAACTGCGTGCACGCATGTATGTAGCACTTCCATTTCCTTTTGGCACAAACAAGTGGGTCAAAAAAGAACATTCCCCTGAGACTTCAATGTAACTCTTAAAAAGTTCAGTACAACTCTGTGGAAATTAACTGCATACTGGCCCAACTCTTTCCATCATAAAATACCGATAGATTTTGTATATGAATATAACTCCATCCATACTTTTGGCAAAAAGAAAAAAAAAAACCATCATAGTGCCCTTGTTTTTAAGAAGGATTACTGAGTTCTCCGTCTTTTCCTAAAAGCTGGCCGGCGTCTCCTCCCTCCTGGTAGTCGGTGTTGTACGGGAAGTAGTAAAGGTCGTGTTTGACGGCCATGAGCAGGCCGGGGAGCCCCCTGCAGCCGCCCAGCTTGGAGGAGAAGACCACGCTCGGGATCAGGTCATTTGCGACCGGGTGGGGTGAAGGGATAGTCCTCAGTAGGTGGCCATCTTTTAGGCTCCATAACCGTGTGTAGCAATCCTGACCGACTGGGGGGAAAACAGAGGAGGAGGGAATGCAAAATGAGTGTTTTTCCAATTGGAGTTGAGACATCTTTGGCAGTTCTCTCAAACTATCTCTGAAATCTGGCCATAGTGCATTTACAATCTACAACTGGCTCAGTCTGGAAGCTCATGTTGACTTAGGCCCTGTCTACATGTACCTGGATATTTTTCCCTCGGTTTAAAAAAAAAATTCCATCCACCGACATCCTTGTCAATAAATATCTCTGTCCACATTAGAACACAAACGATGGCCAGGCCAGTAGGTGGTGATTAAATCTATGTCAACGACCAGAGAAGAAGAATCTGAGCGTACAGTGAGCATTAACTTTAGCTTCGGTGGCAGTAACAAATCAAAATAGTAAAACAACAGAAGCTAATTATCTCTTTATCTTTCTGGTACACGATCCAAGGTGCTGTGGCGAAACCGAAATGTGACTCATGCGGACAAACGACGAGGTGGAGTTGCTGCTTAGCGTACCGCTTACTGGTAGCCGTTAGCATGTAGCCGTGCCGGCCTTGTTGTTTCTGGCACAATGCAAATTACACAAAGCAACACTGGGCATGTGCAAATTGAGGAGATGATGTCATAGTTTCCCAAAATCTCCCAGTTAACATGTCTACATGGACACAGTAACCAGAGTTTTGACAAATATTCACTTTAGAAGCTGTTTTAAAAAAATATTTGTTTTAGTGACGTAAAACTCTGTTTACATGTGGATGAGAAGCCAAAACAGAGGAAAATATCAATTTACAAAAATATCCAGATACATGTGGACAGGCCCTTACACTGGAGCACAGCAGATAAAACAGTTTAACAGTGAAGGTTTTCAGCAGCAGTATGTTGACAGAGCATGTTGCGTCCTCTCCTACCTGCCAACAAAAGCCCCTCAGGCTCATTGACGTGGATGGGGAGGTAGGCGTGCTCATTGTAGTGCCCTTTGTACTCCTGCACTGGCTTTGTCACCCGCACGTCCCACAGCTTAATCTGCACGTAAATGAAGAAAACACAAAGATAAAGCAATAATAAAATAGATGTGGGTTGATATTTTATTTTTTATTATCTTCTATCTCTTATCTTGGGACATTAGCCTCAATTCAACTCAATGGGCCTCTTGGAGGAAGCGATATACAAATAAATTTCCTCTAACTTTTGTTCATATCCACGATTTGTTCTTATTTTGTTAGTGCCTGTTGATTTCTGGGATTCTCCAGTGTTTTCTTATTTTTGCTCTTCTCTTAGGTAAGAGACGAGAGCACTCTTACCAAGATGAGAAAAAAACATCTTGTTTTCACAGTCCACAAATTGTTTGTCCAACACAAGGAAACATATGTTTTAAATTTTAGGAACATTAAAAAACACATAAATATATAATCAAATTTTGATTATTACTTGGTTTAATTTTATTTAACAGTGCGGTAATTTCACTACTGCTGAAGTTCTTCTTTTTACAGCCTTTTTGGTGGCATCTATCCAGTTCTTATTAGTATTATAGTATAGTATAGTGTTTAGGGGGCATTACCTATGCTAATAAATAATTATGATCATGTAGGATTCATTATGCAGCACAGCTGGGTAAGAGCAGATTTGGATGGTTAAGGACGTTTGGTGCATCTGGAGTTGACTTCTCTTATTTTTTCTCTTAACAGAAAATTAAGAGAAATGTAACCTGACCTGGCCCAGCATGTCAGCAGCAAGCAGGTAGTTCTCATCCTGCAGGACTCGTACGGAGGTGATGGCCGACTCTTGATGGAAGCGGCTGGCCTTGCAGCTTTGATCCCTGCGGCCGCGCTGCCGCAGGTCAATGCTGAAGATCTCTCCTGATCGGCATCCATTAAACAGCACCGGGACCTAAGAAAAAAAAAAAGGGGGTATTTTACTTTTCTTTTACGTTATGCTTCATCGCACTTAAAGAGAAATCCATACTACAGCATGTTACAAGTGAACTCGTGCTTTAATCACTTAAATGTAACAGATGACTCACCCTAAGAGCAAACTGCTGAGCCAAGACATCGCTGCCGGTGCTGTACGTCTGCGTTCGGCCCGTCTCTGCATCTTTCACTATCACCCTACGAGACAGGCCTGACAACACATGCAAGAACACATCATTATTTTAGCCAGTAACAAGCTCTCGTCTAGATCTTTTTTTTTTTTTAAATACTGTGTCATTATTTTAATTATCTAAAACAATAACAAGCTACGAGGTTACTCTGTATTCCAAAGTAATAATGTGTTGCTGTAGCTTTTTTCTTCACAAACAAATAAGAGTATGATTTAAGAGACAGTAAAACACCCCAAACTATAGCCAAGCCAACACACTCACAACTCCACAGAAGCCAGTTATTATGATTATCTGATTATAAGTATCAAATTTGATCATGAGTTGCAAGACAAATGATAATGGCTGTACAGACCAGTGCTGAAGGTCTTGTCAAACTGGGGGTTGAAGCACCAAGCACAAGACCAGGCTGATGATATCTTAAAGCTACACAGCATCCCGGGCTGGTCTGAGGACAGAGGAGAAATGTTCAAATGGGGACATAAACAAACAATGCCAACATGAAATATGTCTTCTTTTTGTTTTAGAGACATATGGGTTAATGAACTAAAAAGGGGCATAATGAATTATTCTGAATCTGATTGTTTTTGTCAAAATCTACCTTTAACTATCATAAAATATAGTATGCGTGGCTGTATGCATGTAACAATGTAAGGTAACGTCATTCTGATGTGTTTTAGTTGCCATTTTAAGAGTTTAAGAGAGATGATTATCGGGATTATATTCTGAATTGCAATTATTTTGGCCAGGATAATCCTGACATGCAATCATCCCATGCCTAGGCAACTGTGAATGTCGAGCTGAAATGAAAAATGCATTTTCAACCCTTTTAGATGACATCTCTGGTCATGTTGTGCACCTATGTAACAATAAAAAAAATTAAAAAGCAAAATTGCATTTCTTTGTATTTCTATATAAAAAAACGATCAAAATCCATGATTTCCGCACAGAGCTACTGTAACAGTTTGCTAGCTAGCAGCACCGTTCACGATACGGAAGCTAGATACTCTCGAATTTCCGTTTCAGCTCGACTTTAAATAGCGTGAGAAACCTGAGAAGATTCTACGCAGTACAACCTGGGTTGGAGTTGCTGAAGAGGGAAGCAGGAAGTAAACTGACGCAGCCGGGGGTGTCTGCCGCTCCGACCAGACACAGCCTGACGGTCAGCTCAGTCAAGGGAAATACAGGCAGCGTCCAAGCAGCACTTGGGTTTTAACAAGACATGTAGGCTGACTAAGAGAAGAGCACTACTGGTGCTGAAGAAGGATACAGGACGTGGGAGTCTGGGTAGTTGACCGAGGCCCAGCAGATGGAATTCACCTGAAACACATCGAGTCAAACCTTTTAGCTTATGGGATTTATCTAAATATACAAGGTTTCGTTAAAATGTAGGGTGGAAAATTGGAGCAGTGAAGTGCATAAAATCTACACATTCAGACTAACTGTGTGACAGACACTCCCACCTTGCGGTTTGTGAAGTAGAGGTTGTCGCACATTTCCACGGACAGAGATCCCCGGCTGCTGCTGCTGAAGTTCATGATGCCGTACTTGCAGCCTCCGTGTGACACGTCATTGACCGTGAACACTCGCTCACATGCAGAGTCCCCCTGAGAAAGACAGATCGAGTTTAAGAGGATGTGCAGACCAGCAAATACACTAGGAAAAATTATTCTAATGGTTTTTCCAACTCTAAATGAAGTAGAAAATGTGTTTATACAGTGCATCTATTACAACAGCAATATTGTATTAGCCTGAGGGTGCTTTGTGTGCGTTCTTCTCACCACGATGAGTCTGAAGTTGTCAGTGTTGGGGTTGCTGTTGTCCGTGCTCTGGATCTCTATTTTGTGGCGTCTCATTCCACTGACCTTCACCTCATGGACCAGCCTGGAGTCACACAGTAACCACGGTAACACCGACTAGAACCATCTGCAAACAATCAACTTCTACCTGACAGTGTAGGTCTGTGTATTTATGTATTTGTAAATACCCCCCCCCCCTTCACTGGTGCACACACACAGACACCAGCACTATTACTGCCCCCGGATTTTACTTCTTTTTTTTTTAGCTTCATGATATGATACAAAGCTTTATTGTCATTATACTGCTGTGCAAGACAACAAAACAACGAAAATCTTATTTTAAATATATTTTTATGTATATTTTATGTATTGTATTTGTCTTATTTGTCCACTGCACAAATGAAGTTCCTCACAGAAAATAAAGCCATTTGAATTTGACTAATGTAAACTGTCATGCAACACAATACTTTGACTATTTTAGCATGTTTCTTTTTCTGACTACTTTCAAACCCATGTCAAAATTGATTTGCATCATTTTTAGTGGCCCGGCAATGCTCCAAAGAAAACTCACGACACACACACACACAGAACTGATTATCATTAAAGTTAGACTGTGTTTTGCTGGGGTTGTTTTCTGTAATGTATTACAGCTGTGGGTATTGCAATGTGGAATAGGAAACAAGGAGAACAGATCTATGTCCATGTATACATGTGCACACACACAGCAGTGTGATACAGTACCTGCAATAGGAGTTCTCAGGTAGCATGCCGAGGTGTCTTTTCTGCAGCAGCAGCGAAGTGTTCAGTCCTGTTCTTGGTGCTTTCTATGAAGTGGTGGGAAAAATTAGAACTGAAGCTTCAAGCACAAAGAAACAAAATCATAATGCTAAAAGCTAGAGAAGGATTTAAATTATTTTTCCCCTACAACAGACTCACTTTTCTGGGCTTTTCATCCTCCGCAAGCATCTTGTTTCTCTCTTTCTCTCTTTCTTTCTCCTGCAACTTCTCTCTGGTCAGCGGGTTACAGTTGTTGTGTCCGGGCAGCAGGCGGAAATAACGATT
>JAOVVB010132378.1:5253-26412 GCA_028570985.1 Heterobranchus longifilis | reverse complement strand
AAAAGTTGTTTGTATGATTGAATTTGTGCTCATTCAAAGATAGTGTAATGAAATGTTGAATGACTTTAAAACAGTTTTTTTTAATAATGAAGATGTCTTTGTTTCCCTGGCAAAAGGGGGGGGAATAAATAACAACAAAAACAAAATAAACAACAACATAAAAACATTGGTATCGTTATTGTTATTGTAAACATCAGTATCGGCCCAGAATTTCACAATTGGTGCATCCCTAATATTTAGAGAGGAAGTGTTATGTATTACATTTTTGGTATTTTGTACAGCATTCACATTAGTTTATAATGGCTGTTTTGTTTTAGGTTTGTCCTGATCAATAATTTGGACAAAACCTTACATGACTTTCAGTAGTAAAGACTGAATTGATTCTCTGAATATATTTATCTGTCTCCAGGTGAGCAACAGCAGCCCCATTTCCCAGGTCTGACACGAGGTCTAGTAGCTGTGCTGCTCTACTGGGATGGAAAGCTTTGTGTGGCCAACTCCCTGCGCACACTCATCCAGTCACGCCATGGCAAGACCTTCACCCTGGACCTGAGGTAATAATGCTATCTACAAGTAGTACACATGATGAGCATGTTATCCTGTTGTGTTTTATTTTATCCTGTGCTCTCGTTATTGACCTCTACTGTTATTTGTTTTCTCACTCAGTGGAGAGCTGGTGGCTTTGACGACACGTTTTACAGATGAACTAATGAACCAGGGTCTGACCAAACGTGTCCTAACTTTGGTGTCGGAGATAAATGTGACACGCGAGTTTGAACGGCTGCAGAAGGAACGCGGCCTGGGCAATGAGAAACACAGGAAAGAGGTGGGAGCAAATCTTTTGTGTTCATTTGAAACAGAGATTATCATATATCTATTTTCAATCATACTTGACTAGTGCAAAGCTTGTAGAATAATATAGGGAGCGGAATATAGAAAACATTTAACTCCCTCTCTTGTCCGCAGGTCTCTGACCTCATTAAAGAATGCCGACAGGCCCTGGCAGACAGCCTGTTCTCATGGACCTGCCAATCACCTTTGTCTAAAGATGACACCCTGGCTCTGATTGGCCACCTGGAGACAGTGACAGCTCAAGCAGACGGCTCATTGGACAGTGTGAACCTGGCCCTGGTCATGGCACTACTCTACTGCTTGGATGTCAGCTTTGTAGAACAAGGAACAGAAGACAGAGAAGGTGAGAACATGTTAAATACATACAGTGTGTATAATTTTAACTTTGATTGAAGTCGCTGGTTAAATCCACTAAAATCTACTTGTAGTTATTAGGGATGCAACTAACGATTATTTTCATTATTGATTAATCTGCCCATTATTTTCTCAATTAATCGCTTTATCAATAAAATGTCAGAAAATAGTGAAAAATGACCTGTGTAATTTCCCACAGTCCAAGGTGACTTCTTTAAATTTCATGTTTTATACGACCAACAGTCTAAAATTCCAAAGCTATTCAGTTTATTATCATGTATGACAAAGAAAAATATCAAATTCTCACATTTAAGAAGCATGAAACCAGCAAAAAAGACTAAAATGATTATTCAAAGATCAAAATATTTGCCAATTAATTTCTGTCAATCGACTAATCGTTGCAGCTTTAGTAGCCATGCATAAGATTGCTGTTAGTTTCAGTGCTTTTCTTGTACAGCTAGTGATGGATTGTCTGTGTTCCTGTAGATCTGATCCAGGCACTGCCGCTGCTGACTGAGAGGCAGTATGTGTCTGCAGTGCACAGCCGTCTGATGGACGACCAGCCGTGGAAGCTTCCAGGTCTGCAGGCAGTGTGCCGACTGGCCTGGGCTCTGTCTCTGAGGGTCCTTTCTCAGCTACCACAGGGATGTGGTAAGGTCCTTATTTCTTGGACATGCATTAAATATACCTTCTAGCTGTTTTAAGAAAACCTTTTGACATTGTTCCCACGCGTCCTTGAAAGTTTGTGAATTTGAGGGGGAAAAAAAATCAAGGCCTTTTGAAGGTTTCTGCAAATAGACATAAATAGACATGGGTCATTGAAAGTGCTTGAATTTATATATTTTGTGCAAGAATGGAAATGGAAGTTATTTTGATATATTTTTTTAGTTAACGTTAGTAAATAGGTTTTGTCACGCTGTCTGCATGTGTGTCTCCTGCAGCAGTCTGGTCTCATACTACGAAACTGCATTCTCAATTTATGTTTGTAAGAGAACTGTATTTTTCTCCCGGCCTGCTAGTTCTCTTTTGTAACAGTAATGAACCTCTCAAAATATCCCGTGTTAGTTTCCTTGAATTTGACGGAATTTGGCCTAGAATGTCCTTGAAAAGTCCTTGAATTTGATGTTTAAGAAGGTGTGGGAACCCTGATTTGAAGGAATATGGGGTCTCAAAGACGGTAGCCATTTAAATGTAGTATATTTGTGTGTGTGTGTGTGTGCAGCCCTGGTTGAGTTCACTGAGGCAGACGAGGCTCTGGCTGACCAGGCTCTACTGGGAGATGTCTTCCTGTTTATGAGGGAGGGCATCCTGGGATGTGAGAGTTTTGCACAGGAAGAGTTTTACATCCGCCGCCTCCATTCACTCATCACAGACTTCCTGGCACTCATGCCAATGAAGGTGAGAGATGCCACAGGTGTCCACTACCAGCAGGGTTCCTACGCAGTCTGGAAAAGTCTGGAATTTGATTTTAATAATTGCAAACTTTGGGTAAAATTGTTCGAAATCTCCAACATGGGGGAGGCAGCAATTATAAGCCATATGTAAGGTCAAAAGCACTGTTGTCTTCTACGTAATCTAGTGAGAAGTCTGGAATTTTGAAATGAAAAATGTGTAGGAACCCTGAGGTTTATACTTAAATAAGAGGTTGACTTTGGATGTTATGCTGTCGTGTCAGCTTGTCTCTGATTAGTTATCAGGTTGTAGTTATTTTGCTTACTGATTCACTTATTGAATGAATATCTTTTTGCTGTCTTTGTAGGTGAAACAGCTTCGTAACCGTGCGGATGAGGATGCCCGTCTGGTGCACATGTCCCTACAGATGGACAGCGAGCTTCCATCATCGTTACGCAAGGACTTAGACCACCTCATGATCCTCGTCAGTGATTTTTGCAAACATGCATACACACATATAAGCATCAGCAGCACCACATTTTACAGTTTAAGAGTTTAACTGATAATGTTATCCAAAATGGAGGAACTGAGCTGAAGGAGAATCAGCTTCAATTCCTCTATGAGCAACATTAAAAGCAAACAGTAAAAGTGTGTGAGGAAAAATGCTGCTGTGGCCTGACACTGGGTTTGAGTTCGTAACGGTGTTGGTTACTGCTTTGTCTTTGCAGATAGGAGAGTTTTACAGCAAGGACTCCTTTGGGCTGGAGTTGGGTCTGGAGTTCTGGTGTCCCACAGAGTCTCTCCAACACACCTCCCTGCAGGGGTCCTACCTGGGAATGGCGTTACAAAGGCCGCCACATAAACAGGTAAGAGCTGCATCTTCTGGAACCTGGTTGCACAAAAAAATGTGTAGTAGGTAAAGATAGTAGAGAACGGTTAAGAAAAACACTTGGATCTTGGCTGTCTTGGGAGAAGCAGGTTTTGTATACTCTTTTAAAGGGTTCATACAAAGTCTTGAAAGTTTACCGTCAGGTTTTTAAGGTCAGGAATATGCTTAAATTTGAATGTACTCATTGAGTGCTTGCTTTTCAACATAATCTGGTGTTTCATCTTCACAATCAAAAATCTTTTAAATGAAACGATCCCGTCGTCAGTTTGTTTGTTGTCTCCTGGAGTCTCACAGCGCTGAGTGGATCAGAGCTAGATTCACTGACTCGACATGAAAATGGGGTGTTTTTCTGCTCCACAGCGCCATAAGGGCGAGAATGCACGACCTCTGATTTTTAACATTGTGCGTGCATGCACGTTGAAGCAGAGAGCATCTCTGAAGTAAAGGCTTTACTTCTTTCTGTTAAAAGGTTTTCTCTTTTGGTATGCTTCGATGCAGGTGGTTCTGTCCAAGTTTGTGCGTCAGATGGGAGACCTCCTGCCCTCCACCCTCTACATCTCTTATCTCCGTATGCTGAAAGGGCTCTCCAATGGTCCGCAGTGTGCCCACTACTCCTTCAGCCTGCTGAAAACCAACGGAGCCACACACAGTAAGAGCAGATTGTTGGTAAAAGACTTTGGAAATGAATTGTCTGGGATTGAATAGGAATAAACATATTTTCAGATTGAAATGTGAAATGGAAACCGTTGAACATTCGATGTGCAGTTTGGCCTCTTGGCAAGGACAAGATTTTGTGATAATCTTGATTGTGAATTTCTACCATTAGTTTATTGAATATGTTTGTGGAATGCGGCTGTTCAATAGTAAAAACTTTCAAGTTCTAATTAATTTAACTTCAAATTTAGGTGATATGAACATCAGACTCTAAAGGCCCATTTCTCTAGTTTAATACATATCTAGTCTGGTTTAGACGAGAGACAACATTAACAAATCGACAAAAGCAGAACAAAGTCTGGCTTAGTTGATATACATAAAACCTGGGATAAAGCCTGACATCTGCACTCTCTCACGTGTCGGATGTCAGGCCCCTTCTATTTTTTATTTTATTTTTTAATGACTTTTATTAACAAAACATTTTTGTACAAAACATTTCATACTCATAAGTTTTCATGAAGTCCAGTACAATATAGGGGCACGTCGCTGCATCCAAAGCTTAGCGCCGCCCGAGACGATTGTGATTGGTCTAAAGAAATAGAAACACACCGGAGCGTTTTTCCTCCTATCCCAGATGAAAACTCTGTGTAGCCAGACTATACTTCAGCGCTAACACAGCACTGTGGAAATAGGTCTGGCAATGCAAGACTAATATACATATCCAAATGAATACCAACTAACTTGATGTACATCTGTGCAGGTGACAACATCCAGGGAGTTTCAGGCAGCCCGGTGTCCTGGGAACATTTTTTTCACTCCCTCATGCTCTACCATGAGAACCTGCGGCGAGACTTTCCAAATCCAGACGCAGCACACTACCGCCACCCGCCACTAAGGGGCATCACCCAGAGAGAGCTGGACGGACTCACCTCATTTCTGCAGTTGCTCACCACCATCATTACATGGGTACGGAACGAGATTCACTAGAAGGATGAGCATATTATGTTTTCATGTTATGTAGATTATAATAAAACAACATGAAAGTCAAGATAAATGTGTGATCAGTAGACCTGGGCAGTCTTGACTTTTTACTAATCATAATCATGATGTAGTTATTTATTTTGATCAGTTTATTGCAGTTATATCATTCATTATTTTGGGTTCATATCGCTGTAGTAGCAGCCCTGATCGATCCGAACTCCATTCAGAAAACAAGCATTTTAAAAGTTGTTTACTTGTCATCTTGCGGACAGACGTGGCAAAGCATGAATTCATGCTTTTTACAAATCAGAATCATGCTGTAGTCATTTTGGCGTACTTTTGATCTGTTTATTGCAATTAAAAATCTGAATCTGTACCTCAAGTAGCGCTGGAACCGGCAGTCACCCCGACGTAATGTTATTTCCTGAAGAAAGTAGTGAAATTCACATAGCTGCGTGTTTCTCCGGGTGATGTTTTTAATCCAGACATGATGCCGGTGAGTTTTCAGACATATCTGGGACTTTCCGTCATGGTTGATGAAAGAAACATTGTAGGTGCCTACAGCGAGTACCGCAAGTAACGCGAGTAACACGAAACACAAATGATCCCAATATGATCCCCCGATCAAACACGCAATACAGCATCTCTGTATAAGTTTAATAGAAAGAGGAGTGCCTGTATTTTTGACGCTATTGAAATTAATACCGTCAGGACTTCTAAATACCCTGGTATACTGTAATACCACCCAGGCCAATTTAATTGCCCTCCAGGGACAAATAAAGTGTTTTGAATTGAATTGAAGCCTAGTGATCAATTTATTTTAAATTTCTTAAATACTCACCTTGTGTCTTAGAAAGGTCTGTAACATTCAGGTTGCTGAGATTGTTCTTATCTAACTGTATTGGGGTGTTGTGTGTTTTTGTGTGATGTTTTTTTTCTTCCCTAGAGTGAGAATGCTCGGCTGGCGTTGTGCGAGCATCCCCAGTGGACCCCAGTCGTCGTGATGTTGGGGCTGCTGCAGTGCAGCATTCCTCCCGTCCTGAAGGCGGAGCTCCTGCACTGCCTGGCAGCTTTTGGGAAGTCACCAGAGATCGCTGCTTCTCTCTGGCAGTCACTGGAATACACACAGGTTAGCCTTTATAAATGAAAAGAACAATTCTGATTTTATTAGAAGGAGAGTGCTATTTGTCATTTGAAGTATGAACATAATTACTGAAAGTTTGTAATACCAGACTAACAACAGTCTGTCAGTCATAGTATCTGATTTTCTCAAATGGTGCGTGTATTCTCTTATCTTTATCTAAAATACTTTAGTCTTGTAGTGTTATGACATTGTTTTGAGTTTTGCAGTTTGCCGTGTTGTATCTGATTTTAAGTTTTGTAACTTTATGCTCAGATCCTTCAGACAGTGCGCGCCCCAGGACAGAGGCAGGCAGCTGGAATTGAGGTGAGTCTTTTGTGAATGTGATGCTCACTACTCAACACAATTTGAAGGAAAGTTTTGAGTTATTCTCTGTCTCCCAACTTCTAATATGATGGTTCATTAGTTGGTACAGCGAGCAGTTAGACCACTTGGAGCTGCCAGCATCATTTTTAATTTGTTAGCTTTAAGATGCCATTTAACTGATGCCCAAAGGGAATATTTTTAAGACCCAAATCTGGCAGACAGGAGTGAGTTATCTTTTAAATGTTACTTAGCAAGATTCAGTTGTAATTCAGTAAAAAGCCAGAGTCTAAAAATTGACTTTTAAGTTCTCATCAAAGTGAAAACCTTCCTGTTGAAAAGTTGTACAACCTGTAAGGAGAAGCACATTTGGGTTGCACACTTTCTGATTAGTTTTTTGTTTGGCGCTCAGGTGGAGCTGAACGAGATCGAGTCGAGCTGCGAGGAGTATCCCCTGACACGAGGCTTCTGTCATCTGATCAGCACATTGGTCGAGAGCAGCCTGCCCGTTAATTTAGGGGCGGGGCTACGCGTGCCAGGCTTTCAGCCCTACCTGAACTTCCTGCGTGACTCCGTGTTCCTCCCCTTCCCCACCAGAGCGTATCGCCGGCCAGCCGAGAAGGTAAAGTGCTGTGTAGTGCACAATGCTCCCGGACTTGCCCACACATTGTTCACTGGACCAAAAAAGTTGTTTTATGTTACATTTGGGCAAAATTGTCCCTAACCCGAAGTAATTGATGTCGGTCCATGTTTTTTTTTTCCTTCAATTTTGGTTATTGTAAAGTTGGTTTAATTTAATTCCGAGTAGCATTAAAAAAAAGTCTTAAAAAGTCTTAAATCTAACTTGACTTAAGCCGTAAGAACCCAATTTTTAAAAATGGTCTAAAATTGATTTATTTAATTATTTTCATTTTATTTTTAATAATTTAGAGGATTTTCTGCATTGAGTACTTTTAATACTCTAATACATTTTCTTGATTATACTTACATACTTTTACTTCACATTTTGAATACAGGACTTTTACTTGTAATAGAGTATTTTTACAGTGTGGTATTAGTACTTTTACTTAAGTAAAGGATCTGAGTATTTCCTCCACCGCTGCACATACATCTGTTTGTCTCTCAGTGGGAGGTTGCCGATGCCGTCCTGGAGGTGTTCCACAAGCTGCTGCGGGACTACGAGCCGCAGCCGTCAGACTTTGTCCAGGAGATGGTGGAGCTGCAGGGTGAGCAGGTCGCCGCCCACAAGCCCCCCGGCCACAGCATCATGTTCCACCTGCTCAACGACTCGCCCATGCTGGCGCTCTGCCTCAGCCTGCTGGAGGAGGGCGTACGCCAGCTGGACACCTATGCACCCTTCCCTGGTGAGAGAACGCATGCAGCTGCTGGCAGAGAGAGAGACATCGCTTGTGTGTGTTAGGGCTGTCAGTTTTTGTAAAAAAAAATCAAGCTCGGATGAATTTGAAATGACATGCAATGACACCGCAGTCCGCCATTTTTGTAGCAAACAATATTAATGTCAGGTCAAAGGGCATCGGTCAAGCTGATAGTGAATTGAATCATAGATATAAATATGTAGATACTGCATTTGGCTTGCCACCGCCATCTTGGGGCAGTGCTCTGACCCGTTCTGGCCAAAGACTGTAAAGACTCAGAAAAAGCCAGACTTTTGTGCTGTTTTTGGGTGTTATAACTAAAGAAATGTCAAAACTAAGCAACAGGGAATAACATTTAACAGATGAGAAGTTGCTTTGCCATATTTTAGTGTGACAAACATGTTGGATTTGATGTATCACAAGAGGTCATCCTTCTAAGCAGACATACAGTTAAGTGACTCTCCTGATACTAAATGAAGCTAACGCTAGCTTATGTCAGGTAAAGAAAACATCAAGATGAGTATTTTTATTCAAGTAATTAGGAATATATCAGTAAGATGCTGAAAATTACATTTGGTAATCAGCTCTGTGTCTGTATGTTATTCATAAGGCCAATGTTGTATCTACATATATGTCTATAATAGTGAGTGGTTACAGCGCCCGCTGCTGGTTGACAAGGAAAACTACATCAAACGGGCTGTTGTGTTTACTGTACATTTTTAATTAAAACAGGTCATTACAGTTAGAAAATTAACAGTTTGAACGGACGTTTGAATTTTGAATATAAGGTGACAGCCCTAGTGTGTGTGTATTTGTTGTGACGACATGCTCCGTTACTCTTCCCCTGCAGGTAAGAAGAACTTGGAGTCGGCGGTGCTGCGCTGCCTGTGCCTGCTGGACCTGGCTCTGCAAAAGGAGGTGGTGTTCATGGATCTCCTCAGGGAGAGCCAGTCCTCCCTGCTGGTTTCCCCCTTGGAGCAGCTCCTCCAGGGGGTCAGTCCACAAACTCGAAGGGCAGATCACATTGTCAATATTGCCAGGTAAGGACATCCAGTGTTTAATGCCACGGTTGTGTTTGTTGTTGAGCCTGTTCTCGTACAACATATTCCTGTATCTCTCCATGCTTTACTAGTTAGTAGAGTTGAAATGTTATAAAACCTCATCAGAAGTCATTGTAGGATATATTTAAGAAAAAATACAATCTGTGTTTTTACTGTTATACCATGGGAGAGATAGTACAGCCCTTCTGGCTCCAAAAACAAGCGAAGAAGAAGATCAGCGGGAAACCAGAAGTAGAGGACGCACACAGCGACAGCCTTGTCAAAACTGAAATTGAAAGGGTCTTAAAAGATTAGTGAATATGATGAAAAATGCTGGCAGTGGCTGGCAACTTCAAAATAATACTCTGGTGGGGAAAGTGTTAAAAGGCTAATTTGTTTCAGAATGAGTATAACTTAATGGTGAAGTTCTGTATGTTTGTTTCTTGCAGGTATCTGTACCACAGCAGCTCCAACCCAGAGGCTGCCTTCCAGAGTGCCAAGATCCTGCGTCGTATCGCCAACTACCCCAACATTCAGACGAGGCTGGTGGGAGATTTCACACACGACCAGGTATATACAAGTCTCAGCTCTTAACAAATGACAAAAACTTTTCCCCCCACAAAGCTTCAGGATATTTCACAAAATGATGAACAGTAAGCAAAAGAAAGCAGTAATAAGAAAAACTAAATATTGTACATTCTTTTTTATATATTACGCACCAGTATTTTAATTTGATAGAAATAAATCCTGGACGTAATTCTACTTTTTATAAAGACCCTTACATATTATAACAGTAATGTACATACCACAATATCTTTCATTATAATTTAATGCTATCCTAATGAGAAGAGGTTTCAGGAAATAATCAGTGTGTTTTTTTACTTGATTTACTGAGGTGAGTCTGTGTTAGTGGTCCTCACTGTGGTGAAACTTTTGTTGTTTGAAGTTGAGAACATTGTCTCTGTCCCTCAGTCTGTGAGTGACAAGCTTATGGCGGGCTTCGTGGAGTGTCTGGACAACGAAGAGGCCGAGGAGGGTGCAGAGAACGGAGATGGTGAGACCGCCTTAAAACAGTACCATCTTCTGCATTTGGTTTAAATCCAGCTGTTCTTAATACTGTGAAAGCTAAACCTGTGTACCATAACCGTCACGCTCAAACTATTTCATTACCCCCAAACATCCAGACTCGGACCCACAAAAGAAGGTTGCAAGAATCCGGCATGAAACCCAGATCCATATGCTGAACCTGCTCATCACCTCCTTGGAACTGAAGACGCCAAACCTGGCTCTGTATCTTCTGGGCTATGAAGTCAAGAAACCGGTGTCCTCCACCAACCTGCAGGACCCAGGTCAGACCACAGTTTCAGCTGTTCATTTTGGTGGCTGCTGTGATTTTAGTAGAGTTGCACCCTCTTAGTCGACTAGTCGACTAATCTGTGGTTTTGTTTTGGTCTTTGTCGACTAAGATTTCAGTTAGTCATTTTTTTTCATGCTGAATGACTTATTTTCAAGAAACTTATGAGCACATCTCTTTAAAAGTGGTGCTTTTACACATGGTTCCCACAGGTCCTTGATATCCTTGAAAAAATCAAGGCCTTGAACGTTTTTGAAAATAGACATGGGTCATTAAAAGTGCTTGAATTTATATACATGTATTTTGTGCAAGAATAGTAATTGAAGTTCTTTTTCTTTTTTTTTTTTTTACTTAACATTAGTAAATAGGCTAAATTTGCTGTCTGTGTGTGTCTCCTGCAGCAGCCTGGTCTCCTAAAAAATATGTTCCCATACAGCTAAACTGCATTCTCAATTACTTTTCTAGGAGAAACTTATTTTTTCTCCCAGATTATGCTTGTTTTTGACATATTACAAAATGTTTTATAATCAAAGTCCACAGAAGACTCTCACCCAGGAGACGGCAGTTTGTGTCCTGTGTAAAACTAAAAATCAACCTTGTTATCTAACAAACGTAGTCTTTTTTTTTTATGAAACAAAAATATTTATTTATTTATTTGAACCCAAATCACGATCTTTTTCTAAACCTAACCAATTAGTTTTGTTGCCTAAACTCAACAAAGTAGTTTTGTATCAGCTGACAACATTAAAATTTCTACCATAATCCCGGAGAAAAAATATTTTCCTCGAAACGTAATTGAGATTGCAGTCGATTAGTTGACAAAATCGTATGAGTGTTAGCACAATTTGTGGTGTTATCTTTTTGTTGACGGTGCATTCGTGTGTTCCAGGTGTGTTGGGGTGTCCACGGAGCTGCCTGCACGCCATCCTGAGTCTGCTGCAGAGAGGCACTGAGAAGAGATCAGGACCTGTACTCACACAGCAGGCCCCACACCTGGCTGAGCTCTGCTACCAGGTACTCTTCATCCTCTACTCAAAATGCACCATCATTTTTTGTCTTTACGTCACGTGTCTCTGTCATTGTCTCCCTCTCTTAGGTGATCTACCAGCTGTGTGCCTGCCCGGACACATCAGGACCCACCATGCGCTATTTGAGGACCAGCCAGGACTTCCTGTTCTCTCACCTGCAGCACCTACCTTTCATCCTGCCCAGTGAGTACAGGGTTCCTGTTGATCTCCTTGGTCCTAAAATATGTAATAACCAAAACATTATGGGTGTGATAGTCTGGCTTACTGGAAAAACAGTGCTGGTATAAAGCCTCTGGGAAATCTACACGCTTAAAATGACAAGTTTTGAAGATTTGGATCATGCAATAAGGCAGTCCTGCTCTGTTCTTTCAGTGAATTATTGTAAAGCTCTACAGAGAATATGTTTGCATAATTTTCGTGGAGGTGTTACACCGAAACAGGTTCCCTCCCGACACTATTTTGCAGACGCACCGCCCAGGATGCTTTTGATTGGTTTATGGAAAATACAAACAGGCCAGGGAGCTTTTCCCGTGGTTTCGGAGTGAAAGTGCATTGAATCCAGACCGACCCCCAGCGTGGTCACAGCGCTGTGCAGATAGGTCTGACTATGCGAGACGAGGGATGTGATGAATGAAAAGCATGAAACAAAGAGTCAGGAAACAGGAGGAAGGCAGGAAATTTAGAACAATAATGGAAATTAGTGGTGGTTTTGTATTCCTGCTGAAAGGATAAATATTACAAAGCTATGTACAGTATGTCACTAATAAAATGTGAATGTGGGTGTGTGTTAAATACAGTGAAAGCAGATTATCTTTTCTTTTCATTGCCTCTACTCTACTTTCTGCTCTCCTCAGGTAATCAGATCGCTGCCCTCTCCCAGATGTCTTGGCTCATGAAAACAGCCGCTATTGAACTGAGAGTGACCTCGCTGAACCGCCAGCGGTCACACACACAACGCCTCGTCAGCCTGCTGTTGGATGACCAGCCACACACTCAACATACAGGTATATCTGTTGTCAATTTCTACACATTTTTTGAAACAAATGAATGAATTCTGGCCTTCTATTTTTTTTGTTTACTGGTTGAAAAGATCATGCAATTTTAATTTGCCAAAAGTCTGGCAATACTGTGATGAATGTACAAAAGCAATGATCACACACCGACAACTGAACACTCACACTCACCAGTCACCGTGACAACACAACAAAGCTCATCAATGCATGAATCTAAGAACCTCGTAACTTTTTACTTTTTAGCTGATGGCGAATCAGGCATGGAGGAAGAAACCAGATCAGTCAGCGGCTTCCTGCATTTTGACACAGTTTCTAAAGGTTTGTGCCACCTTAGTGCACATTTAAATCAAATATTGTTCACACACTTTGAGTAATTTATTCGAGCTGTCATGTAAGGCTCTTTAAGAATTATACCAGATTGGTTTTGACTTTTGTTCTCATCTCGTCCTTGATTGATGCCATCAGTGCGCAGGAAGTTGCTGAGTGTGCTGGACGCCATCGATTTCAGTCAGGATATGCCCGAGCTGCTGCAGCTGGACTTTTTTGAGCGCACTCAGATAGAGCAGGTGATCTCCAACTGTGAGCACGTCAATGAGCAAGGACACACTGTGTGCAATGTTAAGGTGGGTTTCGCTGTTGTGTTGTTTCAACTTTTTTTTTGTGTGTTTGATCTTCCACGCATGTGTCATATTTTGTTTTAATTTCTTACAGTTGCTACACAGAGTGCTGGTCGCTGAGGTGAATGCACTGCAAGGAATGGCAGCCATCGGACAGAGGCCGCTGTTAATGGAGGTGAGTGAAAACTAATGGGACTCGCAACATGTTGTGGGGCAGAAATAACTAACAAGAAGCCATCAGGCAGTGGACTGCGAATTAACTTTTAAAATGTGGTTTCCAACTATTATTAGAATTAGATATCATTCTAGATATAGCAATATGTGTTGTCTTTTCTTTGTTTACAGTAAAGTGATGTCATTTTCTGTTTTTTCGCTGTTCTATTACCCACTTAGTCATTATATCCACATTACTGATGATTATTTATAAAAAATCTCATTGTTGTGAAAACACCAACAGTCAACCTACAATATCGGTATCGAAAAATATTGTGATATTTGATTTTCTCCATATTGCCCAGCCCTGCATGCATTAATGGAGTCAATACACTGATAATGACACTTTTGAAAAAATGTTTATATATGACACATTGTGTGGTATGGTGGAAAAAGTAGTTCCAACCTTTTTTTTTGTGGAGGAATGGTTGGACACACAAACCGCTCTCCAGTTATAGCAGTAGGATAGTAGGCTTTTGAAATGACTCCCTTGACTCGTTGAAAACACTCCGGCATGTCGCATCACTGATGCTATGAATCTTTTTGAGATGAAAGCTGGAGTTAAACACACTTTGCCTACATTCATCTTTGTCCCTGGGTGTGGTCTTCTAGGAGGTGAACTCCATCCTGCAGCAGGTGGTGGAACGCAATCGCGTCCGTAGGAGTTTGAGTGCAAAGCGACATGCACTGCGGTCCTGGAGGAGCCTGGTGGAGACGCTGCTGACCACCTGCCCTGCAGATCTCATACCTGCTGATGACAGGCAGCTCATCATCAGAGACCTGCTGCTAGACCTGCATGATAAGGTCAGTGAGGATGTTTGTCACATGCAGGGGCAAATTAGTGTAGCAATAATGTCAGGCTACCCCTGGGGTCTTAAAAGTATTAAAAAAACCATTGAATTTATTTATTTTTCAAAATAAGGCCTTAAACATATTGAATTGCGTTTACAAAGGTCTTACATGTTTTTCTTGTCCTTTCATAGGACTAAATAAATACTGTAACGTCATAAATAAATGTTTTTTGTGTGTGTGAGACACTGTTTGGTGGGACTTGGATGTTATATGATAGTACAGTACATTAAATTCAAGTACTTGGTAAATAATAATTTTCTAGGGCTTAAAATCTATACTGATTTTCCGTTATATCCAACCCATTCTCATTTCCAACTCGTCAGATATGGACAAATTTCATCTTAAATGGTATTAAAAAGGCCTTAAAAGTCCAAATGGTCATTTTGGCTGCAGTAATTTATAAAAAGGTTTTGTTAGGTACAATTTGAATCATCCCACACTCGTAGTAAGGATCATCTTCAAGGGTGGCATGGCTTTTTTCAGTGCTCATCATCACATGTCGATTGAGTCAATCGAAGTAGAGAGAAACCTGTAAAATGAATTGGTCGCTGTAAGAGCTGACAGAACAATGACCTCAGATATCCACAGTGTCAGAACAACTAAATGTAAATGTTGCTATGCATTGCCCAGGTGTTATCTGAGGATGCAGCAGGAGAACTGATGCCCATCGTTGCTGGGGCAGTCTTCACTCTGACAGCCCACCTCAGCCAATCAGTCCTGTCGGAGCAGCAGCAGGGGGCGGGGTTAGAAGTATCCTCTGGCTTTGCCTCCATCGCCAACTCCGCCCTTCACCTGATTCTCCGAAAGCTGCTGGACTTCATCCTTTGTACTGGTTAGTGATGACATAAACCCACATTTCTCACGTGGTGTATGTTGCGAGGATAAACCTTGGTGAGGTTAGAATTTATAATATTGTCTTTTACACTTGAAGGAGGTGGATTCCAGCGTCTGCGTGCTCATTTGTATGGCTCCCTGCTGTACTACCTTCAGATCGCCCAGAAACCTGAGGAACCAGACACTCTGCAGACAGGTACGACACAGAAACAATGGAAAATATGCAGAATTCATATTATTTATTTTAAATAGAGTTGTCCCAATTTCCGGTATCGGAAATGACTCCGATACTGCCTAAAATGCTGGATCAGGTATCGGGGAGTATGCAAGTCTATGCACAGATCCGATACCATGTAATTAGCCCAGAAAAAAACAAAAACTTTAAAGTAGTTTCACCTGGATAAAACAGCCATCTTCCTGGAAATCAATTCTTCTTTGCTGCTCTAAAACAGCAGCTTACACAGCAAGTTGCGCTGTGTTGCCACGGGCAACTGCTGTTTTAGAGCAGCGAAGAAGATTTGATTTCTGGTTTGGTCTGCTAGTGGAGAGCGTAACGTTAGTCAGAGCTAACGTGAGCAAAATGTCAGCAATTTGGCAATAATTTACACCGGTAAATCCTTGATGTGTACAGTATGCAAGGCTTCAGTTTTAATGGGTGGCACTAGTGTTGCCAATTTCAACTGCTGCTGCACTACTGTTTTATATTGTTATTGTACTATTTAAAAATGTTAATAAAAATACATATATTTTTTATTAACTCACTGGTATCGGATCGGTACTCGGTATCGGCCGATACACAAGTTCAGGTATCCGACATGGTATCTGGTATTATTCAAAGGGACACTGTACAGATGTTGTTTTGTCATCTGATAAAATCTCCCTCTCCATCCCTCCAGCAGGGAAGGCGATGTGGGAGCGTCTCACAGCCCCTGAGGATGGTTTCTCCAAACTGCAGAGAGAGAATCTCGCTATCATTGAGAGCTATGGCAAAGCTCTGATGGAGGTGGTGTGTCGGGACGCCTGCGACGGCCATGAAATCAGCAGGGTGAGAGCCAAACCATAATATGACTCATGTACTTACTCTGTTGTTTTTAGCCTCATACTGACATGATGTCACCATGGTGTCATCAGGTTAAAATGATTATTGAAAATGGAGGACGAAAATAGACTTTAATGCATATGGAATTACAAAGCTCTGTTGAGAGGATAAATATACATCTGCAGACATTTAGTCTCAATAGCTCAGACAAACACCTCTATATTTTTGACAACCTTGCCAGGCTCTTTGTTTTACTGTCAGTGCTTTATCTCCTCTCCCTGTCTGTCAGATGTTGGCTCTGGCGGTGCTCGACCGGATCTTGTCCATAGACCGTCAGAATCAGTGGCTGGTTTACGTCTGCAACAGTGGCTACCTGCGGTCACTAGTGGAAAGCCTGAGACAGGATGATGTCGCCCTGCAGAGCCTGCTCACTCCTCAGCCACCACTCCTCAAACCACTCTACATCTATGAGAGCAAGATGGTGAGGATGTGCACTCGTACCAGGGGTGGCCAAACGTTTTTGATTGTGGGCCATATACAGAAACATATCATGGGTCACGGGCCAAACATTAGTAAATGCATAGTTTTCAACCAGTTACATTGCAAGAAAATCAGTGTTTCTAGACCAGAGAACCCCATGTGCCATAGAAAATTCATACTATACTAGTATATTTTTAAAAATGCACTGTGGGTCATTTAAAACTCATCATTGGGCCCGCGGCCCGTAGTTTGGCCACCTCAGACTTATGCAGGCACACTGTGTTTTTTCACAAAGTGTCAGAGGACTAGTAGCCTCTGTACATGCAGGATTATGAAGGTACAAACTCTGCTGTGTGTTCTCAGGCTCTGCTGACTCGTGTGGCTAAGACGGGTCAGGGAGCGGTGGAGCTGCTGCGCTGCGGGCTGGTGGCACAGCTGATAGAGTGTCAGGTGTTCGACATGGTGCCGGACAGCGATGCACACAGGTATGGATGTGGAAAGGGAAGGAACGAGGGGCTGGAGTAACTTCCAAGTGTGTTTTTATTGTTATAAAATTGGGATCTTATTGATATATTGTTTTTGAATTGGTGATTTTAGATAAAATATCCCCAGAAGAAGTCAATTTCTTACACTCAGACCTGACCAAATTATTGTAAAGAATTAAAAACTACATGTTGGGATGGTAATTCCTCACTGAAGCAACACAGTTAAAAGCTTTCAAGGTGAAAAATCAAGTAGTTTTGACATTCAACAGGTTGGAATAGTGAGTCAGCAACTTCTTCCTCAAGGAGAATTTTAATTGATTTATTTTTGCTTTATTCCAGTTCATTTAACTGGCTTTAGCTTCTTTCTCTCATATTCAAATGACGCCCGTTTGTGTTGTTTCCAGGGTGATGAGGGACCCATCAGGCTTCATCCCCAGCCCCATGGACCGCTACAGGCAGATTCTCTTACCGACCTTGAGGCTCTTTCAGGTGATCCTGACCTCGACCACCATGAACCACCAGCAGGGGGCGGCACAGGTAAGCACACATCTGATATCACAAAGACGACTCTAACTAATCACGGCCTCACGCATGGATGAGGTGCAGAGCGCAGCAGCTGTCAGCCAGTCTCTGTCTGCTGCATTAGAGCTTTACAGATTTAGCTGTGACAATGATGGGGGGAAAAACTGTAAGCACTGTGCAACGTGTAGGTTTTTTTGACAACAGTGTCACAATGGCACTTTTCCTTTTAATAAGAAATCCAGCTATATTCCTTTCATTTGTATTTCAAATATTGCACTTTCATTTCAAGTGGAGAAAATAACCGACAATCATGTCTAGTGCTGGTTGATCTTATGCTTCACTTTATGTTGATGGCTTTAGTTTATAATGTGAACATTTTTATATAAAAGTAACACAGCTGCATTTTTTGTTTGCACTAATTAGAAAACCTATTCTTTTCATAATTCTAATAAATGTTTTGACAGTGAAGAAGTGTTTATGTACCTTATGTTCTTAGCCAGAATTTTGTTGAGGTAAATGTTTACTTTTTTTGCTAAATAAATAAACAAATTAAAAAATATGTTGAAATTGGCAATGCCCTCCTCTGTACCAAAACCGAACAGAACCGAAAACCATATAAAAATGATTTTAAAATATATTTTAAAAATGCACTTATATCCTAACTTTTTCTGTGTGTGTGCGTGTGCGTGTGCGTGTGCGTGTGCGTGCGTGTGCGTGTGCGTAGGTTCTCCAGTGGCTGATCGTGCATGCCGACACCATTCAGTCCCTGTTGCGCTGTCAGGAGCTCAGTATGGGAGCTTTGCAGGAGCTCTCTTTGCTCACTGGCATCATCAGTAAGACGGCTCTCCCAGGTACAATAATAAACACCCGACCTTCTCTTTTTATTCACTTTGCCATCTGTTATGTTTCCATTGTGCTAACCTCATATTCACACATCAGAGACTGCGTGACCGGTGTTGTTCATGTACTGCTTGGTCTCTCAGGTGCCCTTGAGACGGGCGGGGAGGTCAACAGTGCTGCTCTTATGGAGTTCCAGGGTCACATCAACAGATTTCAGGTTAGATTGTAGCTGCTGTGATAATCATGTATTAGTATGGATGTCTTTATGCTGTCATTTTCTGCACCCTTGCTAATGCACATCATTTCCAATAATGAATGATACACCTGGTAATACATCTCCTCTTTTTTTAGCGTCTCTGTCTGTCCCTGCTTGGCCGCCTGGTGGGGAGCGAGCGGGAGAGGTTGCTAAAACAGGCCGAGATCGCTACACCTGGAGACTCTGCAGAAAGACGAGAGGAGATGGAGGTGGCCATGCAACAGGTCGGACACAAAGCATTCTATAAATGACGTAGTCAGAGCTATATGGCGAGGGTGGTGGTGACTGGGATATTTTGTAGTTTATATGTCTCCTTGAAATGTAAGTAGTGTATTCCTAGTAAGAAGTGACCAAGTTTACTTTTCACGTACTCCAACAGTATAATGGACAGTAGAGGAAAAGGGATACAAATGGCACTGAAACAATGTGTGGAGTCTTGTATGCACAGTCATGATTCTTCATCAGTACTGCAGTGTCAGTGACCTGAGAGGTGCTGTCCTCTGTACCCAGGTGTGTGCTAACATCATGGAGTACTGCCAAACCCTGCTGCTGCAGAGCTGCGCCCAGGCCCAGTTCAGCATCTGCCTCTTCAGCCCGTCAGGCAGCGAGCCAGCTGGCAGGGACGGAGGACGCACAGGTCAGTGATATTCTGCCCGTACTCAAGTAGTCTGGCTCACTGGGTGTTTCTCAAAGTCAAGGAAGGATCCTTCAAAGGCTGGATTTGAAGGATGCCGCGACATCAACTCCCGACTCGACTCCCGTGCGGCTAGAGCACCCACAATCCTATGTGCACAGCTTTGTTTTTTTTTAACTTTATCAATAAGTCAGATTTAAACAACTTATAAAAGTTAAAAAACAAACAAAAAGAGGAAACAAAAAATGCTAGGGAGCTCAGTTATTAGGTAAAAAAAATAGGAGAAGATAGTAAATAAATTAGAGGTTACAATTATTAATAAGTAGCATTAGTCGATAATTTCATATGTTTCAAATATAGTTTGGGTCTTTTATTTTTTGTTAAGTGAAAAATTGAAGGCGGGACAGCCAGTGCCTGGATGAAGCCTTACTTCCTGACAGGAAATCTGTGTTCCCCTTGTCAAAGTTCCTTCGCTACGGGAAACAACGGCAATAGCCTCTGATATTTATCAACCTACATGCCGAAAAGGGCAAGTTTTGGATTGTCTGGCTACAGGAGGCTAATACTCAAGAAGAGGAAAAGCCTTACAGTATTAGTCCTCTCCCGTTTGTGAAATGTCCTTTTCTTTTGTCCATTTCTAATGTGACTGAACCGCGGCTCTTATTTTTTAAGATCTCTCATCCACTCTGCCATCGATGGCTTACTCCCGGGCCCCCAGCCTGGGCCTGGTCCTGTACCTGCTGAAGAACAGTGCTGCAGATTTCTTCCGGTTCCACCAGAGTCACAGACAAAGTTTGGGCAAGCTGCAGAGTCTGGATCAGCTGCCTCCCGAGGAGCTCAAGGAGGTAATGATGGACCAATACACCGATTCACTCCGTCTCACACTCACCACGCTGCTCTACACGTTTAGCAAACTCTTTTTCCCTTTTATAAATGTTGAATTGTGGAAGTTAAAAGGTAAAAAAAGGGTATGAATAAGAAGTAACTGTTATTTATTTTCTGCACTGTATTGGCTTCAACATGCATTGTCTTCAGTTGTAACCACAGACCTGTTCTCTGTAGTTGTGCCAGGGCCTGGTGTCAGGTCCAGGAGGGGTGGAGAAAATCTCATCGGTCCAGAGGAGCTTGCTGGCCAAGAGACGACTGGTCCAGCTCATCAACAACAGAGCCAAACTGCTGGCCCTGTGCTCCTGTATCCTTTGTAGTCACAGGACTACAGGCTTTCTTTTCCCTTTTTACCCTTATTCATCACACCAGAATTAAAAATCAACTCTCATACATCCCATCACTAGGTTATTGTTTTTTTTTTTTGTCACAATTTCAAATCGAAAATCGGTCGAAATAAGCTTTCAATTAACAAAATCAAAAGCAGGATCAGCGATTTACATAAATTATTTAAATTTGACCATATGGCCTTAGTGTGGTTCCAACAAATATGGCAGTCAAATCTTATATTTATAAAGAAGATTTGAAAATGTAAACTACAGTTGTCAGGGCATAAAACCAACAATCTGTTGGATCTTTTCAAATCAAGACTCGTTCTCGAGCTCGTCTAACAACGGCATAGCAGTTGCTGGAAAAAATCGAAAATGGAATCGAATCGTGGATTTTATTGTAGATTGTCTTTGACAGTTCTCTCGAGTAAGTTGGAATCACGTCGTGTAGAAATGCCACATCATGACTTGTTGTGAAACGCCTTGACCGAACTCTTCCTCAGATGTTATCGAGACGTGTTTATTTGTGTTGTGGCGCCACCTGGAGTATTACCTGTTGCATTGTACTCCCACCGACCCCAAAGACTCCCTGATGCCCGGAGCCAGTTTGTTTCGATCTCGCCTCACAGACGGTGAGAAACGACGCTACAAAGCTGCAGTTTTTGTTTGCACTAATTAGAACCGAACTGTGAATTTTGTGAACCTTTCCACCCCTAATATTGTATTTATTTTTATTTAACCCATATATATATATATATATATATATATATATATATATATATATATATAAGACAGA
>JAOVVB010132368.1:0-12245 GCA_028570985.1 Heterobranchus longifilis | reverse complement strand
CAGGGTGACTTGAAAAAATGCGTTATTTTTGTAATATCAGGGGGATTTTAAATGTGCATACCATCATATAGTTGTTATTGTTGAGGGAATATAGAGTGGGTGTTTTTCTGTGTGTGACCATGGACAGACATCATGTTATTATGATCTGCATTTAAATCATCAACTAATTTATGTCATTTATGTCTTGAGAAAGCTCCTTATGTCCGAAATGGCGACACCTTTCAAGTGCAGAGGTGATACGTGTGCAGGAATTAACTTCTGGATCTTCAGGGAAATCAATTCTCTGCACCACAAACGAGACAAAGCAAGTGTTTCCTTCTACTTATCTTAAAAAGTGAGATTACACAAAATAAATTGCATGAAAACTCACTCATGTTGTAGCCCATACAAACAACACAGCTGTGCATATTAATACCCTGATCCACAACAACGCTAAATATTCAAATGAATCCGTTAGCCTCATCGTATTTGACTGCAGGCAGACAGATACACACACTGATACCGTACACAGAGACTACTGAGTGCCCCCTTCTACTCATTCAATCAAAATGAAATCCACCAGCCTCCCCTCAGTGTGTATCCATGTGCCGGCAGACACACCTCCGAGTAGTGGATCACTCTCTAATAAGGAGCTATAATCTGGCCTTTGGCTTCACACTTACAGTCAGCGTTCCTAATCCTCAACTAAAACAGCAGCTGATGTAACACACAAGCATCTCACAATAGACTCAGACACAAACACACACACACACCCCTCAGCTGTACTATGATGCAGTCGTTCCCAGAATAAGGGTTTTCATTGGCAGAGTAAAATGCATAACAATGCTGTGATATGAGAACTGATTTTCCTCATTAAAATCGAAGAAGAGCGTTCGTTTTTGCTGTGCGGGGTGTGATGTACTTTTCTAATGAAATACATTTCATTTACATTTTAAATTCATGGTTCATTGTGTTTGTTATCATATAAATGTAGATGACATGGAAATTCATGATATATTTTTTAGTAAGTTTGAGTTCCGGGGAGACAACAAATTTCTCTTTTGGGTCTCAAGATGAAAAAGTTTGGGAATTCCGGAATTTGTATCTATAAAGTAGAATCAAGCTCTTTTTTCCCCCTCTTTTATTTTATTATATCTGTTAATGTTTTGTTACATATTTATGCTGTGTGTTTGTGTCTATCAGGATGCATTAGTTTGATTTTGTGTTTTGGTCTGTTTTAGTGTGATTTTGTGTGTTTTTTTAGTGACTTTTGCATGTTAAAAACAGACACAGACACACAAACATGCATGTGCACCAGGAATATTATAGTAAACGAAAACAAAAATGAAAATAAGCAGTGAAAAATATAATTTAATATAATGAAAACTAAAACCTTTAAGAAAAGCTAAAACTAAAACTAGATTGCCAGGTTAAAAAACTAATAAAAAAAAAAATGAATTTAAATTAATTTCAGTTTTAGTTTTTTAGCTAAAATATATCACTACTGGAAAAAGGAGGCGGCATGAATTTCTGTAAACCACATAAATTGAACAGACTTGACATTCAGGAGACGGAGCTGTGCTGCATCGTATTAAACATTAAAGATTAAACATTAAACATTATGGCCATTCTTACACACTTCTCCAAACATGTATTTATATGTAGCTACATACTTCTGGGACATTATACCTGACCCATAACAAAAACTAAAATTAAACCTGAAAAATCTGAAAAACTGAAACTAAACTAAAACTAGCAAAGGCACTCTGAAAACTAACTAAAACTAAACTAAAATGAAATCGAAAAATTAAAAAATAAAATAAAACTATAATAACTATAATAACCTTGGTGTGCACACATACACTCATAGAAAACAAACAAACACACACACCTGCACATACTATACTGTTCATGACAAAAGACATGCAGCATACCTCTCATTGTTACTATTGTGGTTGTTATTATTATTACTATATCATGTGATAATCAATAAGTTCTCTCTTGAATTAGAGTGCAGGCATTTCCTCCAGGGACAGGCTGAGTCTTATCCTCCACCTGTTTGGCAGCCGTCCAATCACAGGATTTGTGGTCACATCACTTAAGGACGGCTCTGACCCATAAATGTCCACAGGAGTGTACAGCAGATGAAAAAATAATCACGGTGAAAGCATTGTAAAAGCAGATGTACACACCTCTTTATCACGCTCCAGCTGTAGTCCAGCCTCCAGCAGACCCGCTTCAAACTCCTCCCTCATTATGGCCTTTTCCTCCTCGGACAGCCTCGACTCCTCCGCGTCTCCTGCGGGTGCCCCGACGTCGCCGGACTCTGCTTCCGGTTCCCAAAGCCCCGGAATCGGAAATGGTATACTCCCATTGGATGCAATGGAAAGGCGTGCCTTGGACGCCCGCCTTTTTTTGTATTTGTAACAAAGGATGTAGTCCACTTTTCTCTTGCCATCGGTGAAATAAAGTCCAGGGCCTAGATCGATGCCAGACTCCTGCACAAACGCACAAAAGCACACAGGGGTAATTAATGATGAGGGCTACAAGTATAATGTAAGAGCAAGACAGTTAGGTAATGTGTCTGTCAGCCCGGGGAGGGGAAACCTGAGCTGACATATTGCTGCAGGATGTTAAAGGGATAGTTCAGATTTTTTAAGTGGAGTTGTATGAGGTACTCAATATATTATCTGCAGTACATGGTGTTCTGCACGCCCCCAGTTTGGAGAAACAGGCAGGTATTTTAGCCACCTAAAAAAATCAATATCAGTTTAAGTGTATGCTATATTTAGGATATTTTCACAGCTTTCACAGCCCTGTTTAAGTTTCCACAGAGGGAACTGAAGTCGTTATCTATGCGCTTGTCAAAGCCACCAGACTCCTTTGACAAAAACAGTAATTTTACCTCGCAGAACACGGGAGTTGCTGCTTTACCGCTGCCTCGATCAATTAGCTTGTTTGTTAGTTTTGTTAGTTCCTGTTTCACGTAGCCAGACTTATCTCCACAGCGCTGCTGGGGGAGAGTCTGGATTCAATGTGCTTTCACTGCTGGATAGTGAAACAAACTCCCTGGCCTGTTTGCAACACACGAAAATGTTGTAAACATATTCTTTGTAGATCTTCACAATCACTCACTGAAAGAACAGAGCAGGCCTGCCTTATTGCACAATCCAAATCTTCAGAACAGGAACACAGACACAGATGTGTGGACAGGAAGTAAGGCTTTATCCCGGTACGGTAAGCCCGCCAGACTAGTAAGTTCCTAACCCTTTTAAAACACCAAAGTCACACAATAACAGATCGACTGATCTCAGATCGACCGTTAACAAACCAGCAACTTGCGTGTTCTGTGAAGTTAAATGACTGTTTTTGTCAATGGAGTCTGGTGACGAGACGATAGAACGGCTTCACTTCCCCAAGTGTAAACTTAAACAGAGCTGTCTGTCAGCAAAGTATAGCTGTGAAAATATTCTGAATATAGCGTACACATTATTTAGGTGTCTAAAATGCATTTAGCTGCTGTCCCCGTCCACAGCAGTACATTGCTAAGTTTCTGTGTCTGTCCTCCTGTCTGCTTCTCTAAACTGGGGGCGTGCAGACCACCATCTACTGCAGGTAATACACTGACTATTGAGAAGTACCTCATACAAAATCCACACTATCCCTTTAAGGCTTCAGGATGTGAGTGTTTGCATTCAGAGGAGACCGTACCGGAGGAGGGGGCTCATCATTGTCAGGGGGGGTGATCGGGCATCCATTGGCGGCATCAATCCCGAGCCCGGACAGCGATCGGGCCAATGACACAAGCTTCGCTGAGTGAAAGGACGACGACTCACTCATTTCTGTGGTGACAGGCATACGTTCTTTTCCGTTTCATCACTGTTGGTACGTGAAAAGAAAAACAAGAGTTGGCTGGCTGTAATTGAAAAAGAAAATCCATTAACAGTGGAACCATTCGTCGCAGTTCGATCATAATAACGGAGCAGATTGGTCCCCGATCTTTTTGCGACCCTTCATCATTGATTATATGTCTACCAGCTGTGAAAAATACATTTCTTCCTGGTTTAAAAATGTAAACAATAATTCTCAAGGAACAAAGCAAACAGCAGAGCAAAGTCTGAAAAAAGAAACATCATTCTGTGTAGCCGAATTTCCTGTATTAATAATAATAATAATAATAATAATAATACATTTTTTTGTATAAAACTTTTCATACAAGAAATGCAGTGCAAAGTGCAGAAATTACATCGACATAGAATGAAGATAAAAACAGGGATAGAATAAAATAAGATGGAAAATAAAACACACTTGATAATAATAGCAAAAATAAGAATAATACAAAGAATGTATAACATAGAATGGAAAGTAAAACCCAGTTAACAATAAAAAATAAAGTTAAAAATATTAAAAACAGTTCCCATATTTACGGCATCATATTGTTATTAAATCATAAGTTTGTTTTTAGTGACAGAAATGAGCTTCCATTTGTTTGAACCACAATTTCAGCCTGTAAGATGCAACTTTCTTAGAATTAACTGTTTTGAAGCGTCGATAACGGCCTGTTTTCTTTAGATACGTCCGAGCCAGCGATATACATTTTACACAGTAGTAGCTGTTTTAGACGGACAGAGTAAGCCAAAGTTAAGCTGTCTCATCTCTTTTTTACCCAATTGAAGCTGTAGCCTCAGATTAAGCTCACACTGCAATCCAAGCGGCACAGTTTACAATCTGTTGGGGTAATTTGGACTCATTCTTGGGAGATAAAGAAGGAAGTGTTAAGAGGAATCTGAGGAGTTAAGTCTCACACTAATAGAAGCACACATCCTCAGCAGGCTCGAATCCACGGACATAAAATGTGTTTTCAAAGTGCCCAAAATAACACAGCTAATCTCTCCTCAGTTTACAACTGTTCCTCGAGCTCAGAAATAACAAAATACATCAAAATACTGTGAGCAGTTTTGATGATTTAAAGTGAATTACAACGAGCCCTGACAGGTGGGTGTGTGTTTTTTCTGTCCCTACATGTGACGACAAAACTGTTTCTTGCAAGACGTTCACTCGATGCTGGAGAGCAGTGTGAGATGTTTTGATTGAGCATCGGTCATTCAAAGGCCGCGTCTGTCCGTCCCCTAATGCCACGTCAAATCTGCGTGCTTACAAAGGCTCTTAACCCATCTGTGCCCGCAACTGAAATGTTGCATTTCCTTCTGGTGGAAGTGTTGGCTGGGTTTCCCTCAGCACAAATCTGAAGACATTTTCAAAATCGGTCAAACCGTTTGGCTGAAAAGTGAGTTTTTCTTATGATATTATATTTAGTCTTTGGGCACATGGAACTAATGTTTTTTATCTTTATACTATCTATTATATTTCAGGAAAAAACTGTAGTCCCATCAATGTTCCCAAAGACTAAATATATTAAGTTGAATATCAAAGATGTGCCAGTTGTTGTCTGAGCAATGAAGCAAATGCATCCCCATTATTCAGTTAGGTGGAGCAAAGTTATAGTTTTGCAACCCCACTTTTTGTTTTTTTAAATAAACGTATCATCATACAGTCGCCACAATCAGGTGACTATATTTCAGCAGCCTACATCAAATTGATCATTTTCCTATTTTCAGCAATTATCAAAAACAACCTAATAAAAATAATCACATTTTTGAACCACTCTTTGGTTCAGGCGAAACTGCTGATTTTCCCGTCATTGTTTTCTGAATCTGCTGTTTTGATTTACAGAATATGATTTTACAGGGCAAACATTTTTGACGCAGGCTGTGATATGTATAAATAATAAAATAATTATTTAACTATAGCAAGTTTTGTCTTTAAGCTTTTTTATCTACAGTAATAATAATGGTCCAAAATGATGTGAAATTACAGTTTTAATTCAAAAACGTTCATATTGTCATAACCAGACACCCATACATATGCAGTGTAGAAAATATATTTAAAAATATTTAAGAAACACTGTGTAGTTTTCCCCTAATCTTTAAAAAAAAACCTGATTTGGACTATTGATAAAAGTGTGATTTTTCATGTGATCTAAAACATTTCAAACTTGTACTTTTAGATACTTGTATGTTTGTCCGTACCAGATTTCAAGACTTTAGACCAATCGGAACAAATGTTGTGGTGTTTTTATCTTATCATACTAAATACAGTCTTTGGGCACACATGACAGAAATAGAGACATCTTTCACATTTTGTGATGATCTCATGTTTGTCACAGGTGAATCCATCAGTGAATATTGATACTATTACTTCTCTCACCTGTGACTGTTAATAATGCTCTTTGAGATTCAATTATTTGACTTATTTTGGACATTATTTAGAAATGTATACAGCCATGTTTTAATTAAAATACTAATGTACAGTGGTATCAATCATCATACAGTTTCAGAGTCATTTAAGTAAAAAATGTCTCCTGTGACTGTTATATCTATATATGATATAATTGAATTATTGACTCTTACATTCATGTAAAATAAGGATTTTACTGTTTTAGTTGGTTAAGGTGGAGCTTCATCAAATGTTTTTGCATAAAAACAACAATTATCAAAATAGTTAAATAAGTTCTTCTTATGTTTTCTTAATTTGTAAAGTAACTTGTACTGTAACTAAAGCTGTCAGATAAATGTAGTGGAGTAAAAAGTACAATATTTCCCTCTGAAATGTAATGGAGTAGAAGTATAATGTAGCATGAAAATAAAAGACTCAAGTAAAGTACAATTACCTCAAATTTGTATGTAAGTACAGTACTTTAGTAAATGTATAGTTCCATCATTACGAGTTCTCGCGTGTGAAAGAGAAAGGGGATTGCGACACCAGGGAAAGCCTTGAGACATGCAAATACACCAACAACCAAACAGTGTAAACAAACAGACATAGAGGGCTTCACCCGTCAATCCCCTTAATATGCACACACACACACCCACGATAATCCCAGTTTACCGTGTGTGAGCAAACACAGCCGAGGTGGAAATGGAGAATATGTCTCCGAGAGTTCAGCAGGTCAAAAAGATTATGTAAATGATGAATCAGGACACAGTGACATTTACATCAGTGGGTCCTGCACGTTTTGGCTTGTAACCCCGGTAAAACAAAGTTATGTCAAGTTGCAAATCACATGGATTTATTGTGGACATAATTTGTGAGCGATTCAACCAAAGAATGATATTTCTTTACTATTTTCTTTCCTTGCAACGATATGAGATTTTCACAGTAAAATAACCATCTGAGAAAAGATCACGGTATTACACAATTATTATTATTATTATCAGTGACAATGACCCTTAAAGGGTTTTTTTTGGTTGAATAAATGCTGTATTATAACTGAAACCATTTTTAATTGAAGTATGTGTAAAAAGTCTATAAAATAAAATATTTTTTCAATATCGTAGATAAGCAAATGTACATAGTATAATAACCATCAATTTTCATACAAGGGTATACCATTAAACTGTCATGGATGCATTTTTGTTGAGTTGCCAATAGTCAGAGTAAAATGCATAACAATGCTATGATATGTGAATTATTTTTCCGAATTAAAATACACTGGTTTCATTACTTAATTATCATATCGCAATTGTAATATCAGTCAAAATAATCTGAATTAGATACTTTTTCAAAATTGTTCAGCCTTGGTCTCGAGCTGAAAAAGTTTGGGAACCCCTGCCATAGACTGTTTGATTTGAATGTTTTTAAAAGGTTTGAGGAGGTGAAAGTAATCAGAAAAGTTAAGAAAATTCTTAAGTGAAAGTAAATTCAGAGAAAATTCAGAAAAATGTTATATTCTGTGCACAATTTTCAGGTATTTCTGCTTTACTTGGGCATTTCCATTTCAGCTTCTACTCCACTGCATTTGTGCAGATATTGTGCCTTTGGTGCACTGCATTTATCATCAATCTATCTATCTATCTATCTATCTATCTATCTATCTATCTATCTATCTATCTATCAGTTATATCTGTACAGGTAGTGCTGGTTGTTGTTTGCGAAACATAGAAAGCTCTGAGTTTGTTTATCTCTTGTTAGCCACATGCTCCATGTGTGGTGCATTAGTCACTTATCGTATTAGTCGTGCCTTTTCCCCGAAGGCTGATATTCTTGCAGCTTCCATGAATGTTTACTGCTCGTACTAATCAATATGTATGCAACATATGATTCTTATTTTGACCAGAATCGTGCAGCCCTAATCCAGGAACTCCAAAATGACAAACGAGGAAGGAAATATTAAAAAGCCTTAATTATAGTGGCTAAAAAAATCATTTAAAAGGCAAAAATGTTTTGGAGTGCCTGGATATTTATTTTAGGCTATAGTTTGCATGGCAGATATTATATATTTTTTCATTTAATTTTAGCAAAATGGGGTCCAATATTAGTCTATTGTAACATAGACCATATTGTGTTTTATAATAGTTTCTTCTTGTATTAATATGATGTTTACTGCTATTTTTGTGTTCATGTTGAGGTCTAAATCAGTGTTGGTATTTTTGTAGCCTCTATCCTTCCTGTCTGGAGAAGGCACAAGAGGAATGCGCAAATGCATCCAAGTGTGCGTCTCTGCGCGAGGCTTAAAGGCCTGTAAGCTGTGTGACAGCTCAACAGCAGAGACAGCAGAGTCAGTGCACCCTCACACTAACATTAACGGGGCAGAGGCCAACAGGGGAGCGGTCTAATACTGTCTCTCCTGGAATACAGCAGATTACACTTCGCTAATAACAGCTGCTTCCTTCCTTTCTAATGCCATAGCAGGAAAACAGACTTTGGTGTAAAGACTTTGGTGCAAAGACTTGCAAAGTTTCACCCGTCTGTAGTTTTCATTTCTATAAAACACCAACACCATCAGACTAATTAATTTCCATTTTGACTAATTAATCCTCGAGTAGTTGTCAGAAGCTGTTTATCCGATAAATATGTGTTTAATTAACGCAACAGTTGTCTGCACACAGATGGTCAGATGGAAAAAAACAGCAGGCACGCGCCCCTGCAGCCACCGGGGGGGTTGAAATATTAAAAGCAGTGGTCTGTTTATGGAGTACTGTAAACACAAGCAGCTATAGTTCAAACAAATGAGCGCTAAAGTGCAAAAAAAGACGCTGCCAAAGGCGACAGCAGGGAAAATAAATGGCAGGGTAAAGTGATAGAGGTCACGCGCGCGCCTCTCCCTTTTTCTGAAATCACACTTCACATGAAAGAAAAGTGAAAAAAGTGGAACTCACCAGTGCTCGTGGAGGATCAGTGCTTCGCTATGGAGATGGATGATAAGACGCGCGAAGTGCACAGACAGGCGAGGGGCTGAGATGGTGGACAATCCGCGCGCGCTCCCGGAACCCCTGGCTTAACAAGCGCGCGCGCACAGAGCAGCTAATTCCCTGACCGTTTCATATGGGAGGGAGAGAAGAAGCTGGGATGCATAGTGCCGATGCAAGAGGTGTGTGTGCGCGTGCGTGCGCGTGCGTGCGTGCGTGTGGGGGGAGTAAGCCAGAGCTTACAGGTGACCAGACTTGAAAGTGAACCTCGCCTACCCTCTGCAGGCACGCGGCTCAGATGGCGCCAAAAAATAAATAAAACCTGCAAATTAAGCTTATTATCTCACATAGGGCGGCAAACATCCATTATTTTAGTGATTGGTTGATGTAGAAATTATTTATTTATATCAAATCAATGTAAAGTACCATCCAAAACCCCAAAACATGCAATTAGGCTTATATATAGAAAGCAAGCTTTGCTTTTGTGCAACTGCATCCACCAAATGTTGAGCACTTTGCAGTGGTGGTGGATGAAGTATTCTGATCCTTTATAATACTGCAATATCTATCTATCTATCTATCTATATATCTATCTATCTATAATGTATTACAAGTAAAAGCCATGCATTGAAATAATCTAAATAAAAGTATGTTGCAAAATGTACATACTCATAATGCATAAAAAGTAAAGTATTTCCCTCTGAATTGTAGTGGATTGGAAGTATAGAGTAGCATGGAATGAAAATACTCAAGTACAAGTACCTCAAAGTTGTACTAAGGTTTTAGTAATATTCCACTGCTGGTATTTTTGTATGTTTACATGATTAAAATGTGATAAATTGATTAAATATTGATTAACTTTTTTGATTTAAATTGATATATAATCTCAGAAACCTAATGAAAATCTGAAAATGTTGAAACATTGAAACAATCATAAATCTCTACAAACCCATACATTTTAATAGGAATATTCAGATGACAACAAAACACAGACAAAAAGTACAGTAGGGCTTACAGAAACTGGCAGGTTTGTTTTATTGTTATTTGTGCTGTTATTTTGTTTTATATGGGTACATTTTACTTGGATACACACATCTACATTAATAAACTCTCTCTCTCTCTCTCTCTCTCTCTCTCTAGGTGCAGTGTTTGGACAGACAGTCACATGCAGTGACAGACAGGACGGTCTGGTGGCTACGGGTGCCGTTGGCACACAGGACGGGAACACTGAGTGGCTCCGTCTCCACGGCAGCACAGCACACACACTCCTGCTCCACAGCAGCCCTCTCCAGGGAGTATATGGACTTACTGCGACATTTGCCCTGACAGACAGACAGACAGACAGACAGAGAGACGGACAGACAGACAGACAGACAGACAGACGGACAGACGGGCAGACAGACAGACAGACGGACAGACAGACAGACAGACGGACAGACGGACAGACAGACAGATGGACAGCACCACAGGGAGAGAGACAGAGAGGGTGGGATGGCGATGGAGAGTGTTACAGTATGATTTCATTGAACTTTGCAGGCTAATCCGGGGGGGGGGGGTATTAATCATCCTGTGTGAGTGTGTGTGTGTGTATAGTCTCTTACCTCACAGTAGTGCAATTCTATCTGTTGCTCTGACTGGCAATCATCCACTTTGATGTAGTTGAGCGTTCCTACTGTCCTCCGACACTCTGGCTCCGTACCTTCATACAAGCACACACTCTTATTAGAAATCAGAGAATATCCAGATTTTTCCAAAGAGTTGCACAGTGGCATTTATAGGTGACATTTTTGACTGGGGGTGGCTGGGGCACTGACTTATGTCTACAATGAAATGGCTACAACAGGGATTAACATCATCACACGTGAATAAAATTGGGCTCATTGAATACACAAGAGTCTCAGCTTTCCAGTCATACCCAATTTATGTAATTCCAAGACTGTTAGGGACCCCAGTATGCAGAAATATTCAAATAACACATTTATACTGCATGAGGACACATTTTCATTCAGATATCTTGAGGTCAGAGGTCAAGGGATCCTTTTTAAAATTGACATGACACAAGTTTTTCCTTCTCCAAAATGTTGCTGAACTTTGGGGCTTATTTAGCCACTTTCACATGACATGGTTGGTACCAATGGATTCATTTGGTCATCTAGTATCATATGAGACTAATATCTGCACTTGGCTTCATAACAGAGTCCGCTACAGCCTCGCAAAGACAGTAATGTCGGTCGTCATGCTCCTGACGGGTCTCTTGTAGCAACACTCGCTAAAAATAGGTGATAGACCCCCTTCTCATTGCCAGATGTTAGCAGGTGTTAGTGGGGTTTTTTGGCCACTGGGAATGGCGCATTACTGGGGTGGCCAATCAGATTTCAGGCCACCCCAGGTGCCACCCCTGGTCTTGCAGAGGGCACAGCTCTACTTACAGATCTCACAGCAGGTTGTTCCAATCTTGCTCACTTTCCCCTTAAATAAACAAACAGGGGAGACACATTTAAAACAAATATTTGGCGGATACACAGATGCAGAAGTGGGAATACTGCAGTGTGTGTCGCGGTCGTACCCCCTGGTCGATGCAAGTCTGGCGGTTAAAAGGAGGACAGGTGGTCACTTTGGTTTGCAGGACAAGATCCCCTTTACCGTTCACACCGCAGGTATACAGGCTGCAACCGTCCTCACTCGTGGTGTTCACCTGGAGCGGGAAAGATGCACACGTACATATGGTATTTATGTATGCTGCTGAAACGTTGTTCTCTCCAATAAATGTATGAAAGTAAACAGATGAAGACAAACTTTATTAGACCATGTCTGTTTTTATATTTTGGTGAAAGTACAATACAGTAAAATGTATACTACAGTAAAGTATAGTGTGACATTATACTATAGTGTTGGGCTCCAACGATTATTTGCATTATCGATTAACATGCTGATTATTTTCTAGATTAATTGATTAATCGTTTGGTCTATAAAATGTCAGAAAATAGTGAAAAATGTCCATCCCAGTTTCTCAAAGTC
>JAOVVB010132347.1:5000-12245 GCA_028570985.1 Heterobranchus longifilis | reverse complement strand
GCGGGAGCGCGCGCACACACACACACACACACACACACACACACACACACACACACCACGGGCAATGTGAAAATGCCAGTTAGACTGGGAGATCATGCAAACTGTCTCACACACACACACAGACTTGAGGTGGGAATCGAACCCTCGACCCTGGAGGTGTGAACCCACGGTGCTAAACACTATGAAACCTCTTTGGGTATTGTGTAACTCTTTATTGACTGTGTGTGTGTGTGTGTGTGTGTACAGTCATGCTCTTCTGATGATGCTTCCATGCAGAAGAAAAATAGTTTGTGGTTGTTGTTCAGTACGTCTGCTAATCAGCCGTCTAAACGTTGTTAGCATCACATTGCTGGTGAGAGTTGTCTCTGCAGACGAGCTAGCTAGCTAATCTATTGATGTTTTGTAGTCATGTGACTACAATGATGTCAGATCAATTATATTGATAATTATGTTCAAGGTGTATTTCAGAGGCAAAAAAACTAAAGAAGGACCACCTGATGATCTCGCGGACCACCTGATGCTTTGTCACACAGATAAAAGAGTAACCTAGCAACAAGCTTCTGTTCTCCTGATTATTTTCATACGCAGTGTGTCGTGGTGGACTTGGTATCTTATTCAAAAGAGAAATAAGTGTGTAAAAATGGATGGAGAAGGTACAAAGGATAACAATTTAGTTGCAAAAGTTGAAATGTTATCATAATGTGAATATCCTACAGTCAGGGGGTGCACAAATATGTGAGACCTCCTGGAGTTGGCGGCATTTGCTAACGTTAGTATTAGCATTAGCTCATTCAGTGCTACAGACAGTGTTATGGAACACGCTGTGCTAAAGTTACGATTTATATAATGATGTGCAGGTAACATTTACTAATACTGACATTTCAAGCTTTCTAATTAATAGCTAACTAACTGTTTCAGGGTCGAATCCCAAATAGTGTTAAATGTAAAGCTAGTGCACTATGTAGGGTATACACTCCCTTGTTCCACACACCAAGTAGTGCCCTTGATCAGGGGTTAGAGAGGGATTTGGGATTCTTGCGTGAGCTCACAGACGCCCCTGTAGAGCCGTGATTAATGTGGGATTAATGTGTACCTCTCATCCCTCCCCTCTGAGAGAGCTCGGCCAATCAGCTCTCTCTAGACCTCCAGCTGCGAGAGGTTACAGCATCACCAGGGAATTGAACTCGCGATCTCCGGATGATAGGGCAAGCACTTTACCACTGCACACCCTTTACCACTGGACACCCTCTCATACCTGGAGAGAGCTGATTGGACGAGGAGTGGATAGCACCGCGCTCCAATAGTGCGTGAGCAAGCAGTTTGAAAAGATGTGACTCGCAGGTGTCATGTGGTTCAGAGGAAACGCGTGAAAGTCTACAGCCCTCCCTGACTGGTAGAAGTAGCCTTGATGGGGAAACACACAAATGACAGGTAGGAATTTAATACGAAAAATTTGGGTAAAAATAAAAAAACTTTCACTGGGAAGTAACAATGCCACCCACAGGTAATAACATGCTGAGTGATGCATAACCAATACTTTGTAATACATTAAGCCTCCATAGTCTCATGGCTGTGATATAAATGCAGGATTTGAGCTATTAAATCATGCACACCATGGCAGCTTGCCTGTTTGTGGGGTGTTTCTTTTCCTGTACTTGCATCAGTGTATGATTTATGCCATTGTACTCTGGAGAGATGCAGTTAATTTCACGTTGGTGTAATGATAAATGCAACAGAACTGAGTTACATTTGGTAGATGTCTACCTTCATCATTTTATATTAGGATATAAAAATAGGATACATTCACAATTAATCTTGAAATGCATCTGTTTATTTAATTTATTGTCCATTCATTGTTAAATAGAGTTATATTATCTATTTTTTTTCCACACTTTGAGACAACAATGGGACTAATAAGAAGAAACCAGTGAAGGGGATAGGAACAAGGGTTATTACAGAGCTTAGTGAAAAAGTGTGAATACCAAACAGGAAGCGAAAATAAAGGAAACACTTTATTAGTTTGTTGTAAAGTAAACAACAGGAGAAAAAGATATACAGTACATTAGTATTGTTATCAGAGTATGCTATTTACCATAAATTAGCTTGAAAAATTTAATGATCTATTTGGAGAACTCTAAGATTGCTCCAACAGATAAGGAGAATTAGATCTTAAAAATAATCTTATCTTTTAACTTTTTATATTGTCATACATAATACTTTGATTTGTGTTTCTAATTTGAAAACCAACCTGGTTGGAAAAAATATACCAGTACAATAAAGAAATATCCTATTCTATCATTCAACTCATGGGGTCATTTCTATGTTCTTAGATCTTTAACCAAGTATGAGGTGGTGTCAAAAAGTTTCAAGACTAGTTCTGTAACACACCAACAGATAACAGCACAAGATTGCACGCACAGTCACAGGGAGCACTGACCTTCATAAGTCAGTGTGCCAAAAGACATCATCCTGTATACATCAAGAGCTGTGCAACTGGTGCTATTCTGACCATGTATGTTACTACTTTATCATGGACAGCAAGTTAGAACAATGAGCAAACATGAAATTCTGCATGAAAATGGGGAAATCTGCCACAGAGACATTTGATATACTTAGCCAAGTTAATGGTGATGCTGCAATGAGTCGTTTGAGGTGCTTTGAGTGGCACACATTCTTCAGAAGCAGAGGAGCATCACTGGAAGACGACGAGAGCTCAGGAAACACTTCAGTGAGCTCCACCCACCGAAAAACGTCAAAACCATTTGGCAACCTGTGCATGATGATCGTGGGGGAACAATCCACAACATTGCTGCCATTATCGGTGTTTTGCATGAAACGTCCAAACAATCCTCACATGTGATTTGAACATGCGCCAAGTTGGTACTCAGGCTGCTGACCCAAGAGCAGAAGCAACATTGTGTTGAAGTTTGCCAAGAACTCTGTCAGCGCGCTGTGAATGATCCACCCTTCATGTCGAGGATCATTATTAGTGACAAAACTTGAGTGTATGGTTTGAAGCAACAGTCTTCACAGTGGAAAAGCCCTTCATCTCCACAACCAGCTCGACCAAGTGACCTGCTTACTATGAAAAGTGGTTAATTTTGGTCCAGGAGAAATGAATCAGTATGTCAATGATGAACATCTCTGTCACTCACACACACACAAAACAAAATTGGATCTTTTCCAATGAATCTTGGATATTGTATATGATTTGCAGGCTTCAGGTGGCTTCTGTTAATGTGCACAATGTCTATAATAGCAATAATAGAAATCGAATGAACAAAGTCGTTGCCACTTGCGTACACTACACTGCATGTTAACAACGTTAATGTTTACATTCTTTAGTTGCAAATTGTTTCAATCAGTTCACCATTCATCAAAAGAATGTATGTATTCGATAAATGGCGCTCTTTTAGTGCATTCATGCACAACTCTGCCAACAGATGAATCTTGTCCACAAGTTGGTGATAAGCTATCTGTCAATTTTCAAGGATCAGGCGTTCCACTCACTGACTCTTGACGGGAGCGACTGCAGTGAGCTCCGAGCCATCTCGGCCCGGGATCGTTATTCACGAAAATGGAAACCTGACTGTCCAGCTCTTTCTGAAACCTGACAAACCTTTATAATGATCTTTTTTAAGCCACTGGTGTTCATACTTTTCTGTGCATTTCTTTCATTTATTCATTTATACTGAGGGACACTGGGTGTCAGCTGGGATTACACTCTGGACAAAATGCCAGTCCATCACATACAAAACATTGTCTCATTATCGATGAGGTCTGTCTAGTTGTCAACACTTTTAGAAATCCAATTGCCATTTAACTTTTTATTTGTCTGGTACACCCACATCATGAGTTACTTAGCACTTTGTCATAATTTTTTCTTTTGTGGTGTTCAGAGATGCATTTATGGAGTATATACAGTACAGTAGCTGTCAACAGAAGAATCAGTGAAATTAATCTTTCTGTCAATAATTTTGAATTCTGCACTCCATAAAGCCATCCGGTTCCCATGCAAGATTATGCTTTGAGTTACCAGAAACTTAAGCACACCTTTACAAGTACCATTACAATACACAAGAAACTAATCCTAAGACAATTTTTGAGGCATCCTGGGAAAATTAAGCATTTGTACCTTAAAAAAATCGGATTGAATTCTTTCTGATAGGGACAGTGTGTTTCAGGATTCTACTGGGTTCTACAATATGTATCACACTGTTGATGATTTACCCTAAGGGTAAAATGGACAGACCTTGTGATGCAGTGGTTCCCAAGTTCTTTCTGTAGAACCCCTATTTTGTAGAGAATAATATTTTCGATTTTATGATTTTACCAAGATCTGTGCACAAAACAAATGTCTTTATATTTTAGTACAAGCTCAGAGTAAAACTTAGTAAATGCTTGACTAACAACAATGTTTATTACACTGAACCAGATCTACTCTCAGTCAACAGATCAGGGTCACATTTTGCATAAGTTTAGTGTATTTTTTTATTTTTATTTTATTTTTTTAAAAAAGGACTATTTGTTTTCTATGTGTAGAAAAAAATCGAGTGAAAAAAACATAGCACAAAATACACTGCCCGGCCAGTCACACACTCTCATATTTTCTTGGACCGCCTTTAGCTTGATTATGGCACACATTGTCCATGGCATTGTCTCAACAAGCCTATTCAACATTACAAAATTTATTCCTTTCCAGACATAAAATTTTGGCCAAGATCTTGTATCTGAGGAGTCGAGCAAGAACATCACATGGCAAGTTCCTGTGTGAAAATGATTCCTCATACTCCCAGAGCCAGTTCTTCTGGTTCTGGGAGTATTTGGGCTGATGAATGGAGAGAAAGTGTTTTAGTTTTTAAGAACAAAGGGGATGTACAGAGCTGCAGCAGCAACTACAGAGGCATAAAGCTGATGAGCCACACTAGGAAGTTATGGGAAAGAATAGTGGAAGCTAGTTTAAGAAGATAGATGACAATCTGTGGGCAGTAGTATGGCTTCAGGCCAAGAAAGAGCACCACAATTGCAATGTTTGCTTTGAGAATGCTGATGCAGAAGTATAGAGAAGGTCAGAAAGAGTTTTTGTGTTTGTAGATCTAAAGAAAGCATATGACAGGGTGTCCAGAGATGAACTATGGTATTGCATGAGGAAGTCAGAAAAGAAGTATGTGAATGTGGTACAAGATATGCATTGTACAAGGACAGTGTTACAGTAGTGAGGTATGATCGACTGGGTTTAAGTTGGCAGTGTGACTGCATCAGGGCTCTGCTCTAAGTCCCTTTTTGTTTGCAGTAGTGATGGACAGGTTGATGAATGAGGTTAGAAAAGAGTCCCCATGGACTATGATGTTTGTGGATGATATTGTGATCATGAGCAAGAGTAGAGAGCAGGTCGAGTTAAATCTAGAGAGGTGGAGGGAGCAGGACAAAGCATGTACATGTGTGTAAATTAGAGAGAGGGTGGGGGAAAGGTTCAGTTGCAAGGAGTAGAGGTACGAAAGCTTTGAGGAGTTTAAATATTTAGGGCCAACTAGAGTGGTGGACAAGTAAAGAAAAGAGTGCAGGCAGGGTGGAATGGGTGGGGAAGAGTAGCAGGAGTGATATTTGTCAGAAAGATATTTAAAAGAATAAAAGGAAAAGGATGGTGCTTTGGCAGTGACAAGAATGGACAGGAAAAGGTAGGATAGTTGGGGACAAAGTTAGAGAGACCAGATTAGAATGGTTTCGACATGTGCAGAGGAGGGATATGGGGCATATCAGGAGGAGAATGTTAGAGATGGAGCTGTAGGGCAGCAGGGAAAGAGAAAGCCCCATGAGGAAGTTTATGGATGTGGTAAGGGAGGACATGCAGGAGTTTGGAGTGACAAGGGATGATGAGGAAGACAGAGTTAGGTGGAGACCAATGGTCTGCTGTGGGGGCCCCTAACAGGAGCAGAAGAAAGAAAGAAGAAAAAGATTTTAGTCTTTTTAGGCAGATACTGTTTGTTTCACTACTCATCCATTTAAATTCTTCAGTCTAAATCTAAGTTTGGGTGAACAATGGAGAAGGTGAGAGGCAGGGTCACTAGACAGTGGGGGAAAGAGAGCTTTTAGGAAGACAATAAAGCGAGAGATTAGGGAGGGTCGTTACAGTGTAATGACCAGAGAGAGTAAGGGGAGTGTGGCTTTCTTGGTGGACCTGTGTGTGTGAAGAGGTCTAGATCTTCCTCAAGAAGGTCTCAGAAGATCAAGCTCAAAAACAATTTTATGTCCTCCACCCTCTAACGACCCCCCCCTCCTACTCTCACCTTCTCCATTGTTTGCGTACCTAGTCTTTTCAGACAGGGGAGGATCCTTTGATCTTGTAGCACTTAAATATGAGGAAATTACCAACTTACCTTAGACTGAAGAAGCTACTTGGATGAGCAGTGAAATGTATCTACCAAATGGAAAGAAGTCCATTTGCCTTGTCTCAACTTCCAGATAACCTCACCTGAGAATCTTCACAGACAGGAAGGCCTAAAGGTTTGGTCATTAAAATCCAAATGATGACCTTCTATTTTGGCTGGGCGACATAGTACAGTACAGTATTGTGTTGAGTTTCATGGTTGCTCTTTCTCCTTTTTAACTGGAACAATTGGCCATATATTGTTAAGATATGTAAGATATGTAAATATTTGATATTGACTTCTATGCCCAACATTTTCTACAAGTAGCTCAGTCAGTAAGAGTCAGTTCAGTAATAATTCATTTTGACAGGTGAACTGTGCTTGATGTCTACTTGATTGCCCTTTTATATTGTAATTTTACAGCAGGATTCAGATATTATCTGAATTAGATCTTCTTAGCCACTCTCATCAAATGAAGATAGGTCACGATTCGAATGGTCAACTTTCCAGTCATCCTGATCTCAGTCTGCCCTGTCCACGTAACACCAATCTCACGATCATCCTTCACATTGGTGGGTTCTGCTTTCCCTTTTGATGCTTATATTAGTACTGGGTTAATTGGGTTAATAGCCTAGCAGTTGCAACCTGGCAGCGGTGGAGCTCGAACCTGACCCTCCGATCATCAACCCAGAGCCTCAACCTCTATATTTATTATTTTTTTTCAAGCAAACAATTAAAAATGTAAATCAAGGTCATGGTCTGAGATTAAGGTGATCAGCAAACCACATAGACAATACAGTCTCTAAAAACTAGGTAACAAAGTCAAAGAATTACATATAAGTCATAATCAGTCAGACAATGATACACTGAGCATTAC
>JAOVVB010132347.1:0-2500 GCA_028570985.1 Heterobranchus longifilis | reverse complement strand
ACTAAATATGGCACAGTAGCATTGTATGGTAAAGAAAAAACAAAAAATCTTATTTTTTTAAGCAATTTGCTTTCAAATTATAGGTCAAAATATCTATGTATTTTGGGCAGAACCTAAAAAACAAAGAAACAATGCATATAAGGGTAGAAGAAAATTAAGAAATAAATGAATAAAAAGTCTGAAAACAAAGAATCAAATTGAAGACAGGCATAACAGCATTAATAATAACCTTTCCTCCACCACAATAAAAACAGGTTTAAGATTTTTTTTTTTTAAATCCGTATATATTTGGCAATTTGGGAACGCCAATTATCTAATCTTCATGTATTTGGACTATGGCGGGAACCTCAGCAAGCACAGGGAGAACATGATGCAAACTCCATGCACACAGACCCATAGCGGGAATCAAACCCAGATCCTGGAGGTGCCAACCCCTAAGCCAGCATGCTGCCATTAAAATATAGATAGGTAGATGTAATCCTAGGTAACGATAATACAGCTACCTAAGCTGAACTACCTAAGTGCTCGAGATGGGTTACGTTCCTCCAGAAAGCTAATTTTGTAGTAATGAAGTGATGTAATATTCAGTCCCATACTGTGGTCATTTATTAATCCTCTTAATAAAACTTCGATAAAAGCTTAATCCTGCTTCGTTCTCTTCCTTATCCTTTCTCTAATAAAAGTGGGTTAAAAGAGAAATAAAATTGTGATGGATTCTTAAGGTTTTCAGAGGAGCCATTGCTTCGCTGAACGGTTCCTCTGAGGTCCTTTTCCATTTTTAAGAATGGCTACAATAAGAACATTGCAATAACCATAACAATATTACAAAGAGCTGCGATCTGTTGCAGGTGCAGCTGCTAGGAGTACAGATTTAGTGAAATCTCAGATGTGTTCGCAGTGCTGAGGACTAATGATCAAGCTTTTTGTTTACTAGCATTCTCGTGCCATAGCAGGCAGAACGGTCGTAGGCGGAGGGAGTACAGCTGGTGGATAGAGTACGCGTCAAAATCGCAAACGCTCAATTAACTCCCACAGAATCGAATCGAGCACTGTGTGAAGATTTCAAATTCACAGCTGTTCACTTAATACCGTTGAATGTACCAGGCATGTTCATTTAAACAGGAGCCCTGGCACAATCTCCAACCAGAACTGATAGCGACAAGGTTTCACTAATAGGCTTCACCCACAAATCTTGTTTAATGCAGGTATAGGAGAGAAGCAGATTCATCCAACAACCCTATGCTGTTCAAGCAGCACAGGACAAAACAGCAGGTCTCAAAAAAAAAAAAAGGAGATAAAAAAAGCCTAGGCTGTGTTATAAAAAAAATCAATGAGGAAGTAAAGGCAGGACAAGAAATGAAACAGAAAATAAGAGCAAAAATAATGGGCATCTCAGGAGAACATTAAATAGTGAATAAGGCCACAGAACACTGATGCTGTAATATAATGCATGAAGGGAGCAGCTAGAAATGTGTGTGTCTTTATTGCATAGTAACTATTGACCCATGATTTGCAGTTTCATCATTGTCTCTAACGTCCTCTCTCCAGCTATGGTCAATTAAAAAATGTCGGTGACTAACATGTAATAAACATCTCTTCACACATGCCTACAGATACATCTCTCCAGCCCGTTAAAGGTCGAAAGATTGCATTTGATATGGAGCCACATTTCAAATTAACATGCGTTACAGTGATATGAGGTGTAATACCTTGGGACAGTCAGTGAAGATGTTTTGAAATTCACTCCCTACATTACAATCCCTTCACATTATTCGAGGTATGATTTGGTTTGAAACAGACCAAGTGGAATAAGAAGCAAAACAGGAGGATCTCTTCTGGATGGCAGCTCAAGTTTCAACTGAAACTTCATTCATCCCACTGTCCAAATCTTATGATCTCTCTGGACAACACTCAAATCACACCTTCAGTCCGCAACCTTTGGGGTAACTCTGGACAACCAACTGTCCTTTTCCCCTCAACATTACTAACCTTACTCACTCTTGTCGATTTCTTCTCTATAAAATCAGAAGAATTAGTTTATTTCTCTCCACATAGGAGAGGTCAGGTGTTTTTTCAGGACTGGACTACTGCAAGTCACTCCTGGTAGGTCTGCCTCTGTCCACCACTTGTCTTCTGCAGCTGATCCAGAATCCAGAATGTGGTTGCATGACCTAGTTCTCAAACACTACCGCACTTCTCCGCTCCCTCCACTGGCTTGCCCACAAAGCTAAAAACGGCCCCGCAGCCACTTACCTCTCAGCTCTATTCACACCACGCACTGCACCACATTCCCTCTGCTCCTCCAGCCCTGCTCGACTGGGCCCACCATCTCTCAGAGAACGAGGAAGACATGCATCTAGATTGTTTTCTGTCCTTGGTGGAGGAACGAATCACCCCTATTCGTCCGTACAGCCGAGTCACTGGCAATCTTTTCCAAAAAAAGTCAACAAAAGATTTGTTTCCTAAATATTTGGGTTAACTCGTGAACACACTGTTACAT
>JAOVVB010132336.1:0-12246 GCA_028570985.1 Heterobranchus longifilis | reverse complement strand
GAATATTGTTGTATCTGCGTGACGTTAATTTGAGAGGCATTCGGTAAATTATTAAAAAAAAAAAAAAGATTTTACAAAGCGACATCGTAAAAAAACGATTCAGAAAATCCTATTAAGTGAGTGTTTCATAATATGTCCCCTTTTAAAAAACATATTACATATTGCTGATATTACTTTTTTTTAAACTTTTACCTAAGTAGGATTTCGAATACAAGACTTTTACTTGTAATGGAGTACTTTAACATTCGGGTATTGTTACTTTTCTTCCAGCACTATCAGTACTTCTCACAGTGCAGCTGAGCCTGATGGGGGGTGGAGTTTCGACCTGATGGTGGCGCTACAGGAAAAGTCAGAGGATCTCCAAAGTCAGCAGGTTTCATCCTCTGGGGACCATGAATGTCTGTACGGAATTTAATTTCAATCCATCAAACAGTTGTTGAGATATTTCAGCTGCTGCTGATAATAGCAGGACTATATTTGGAACTAAATACAGAGTTGCATCACGGTTTCGAGACGGGCATGAGTTACTACAAATGACCACGTGTGTGTGATTCCTCTGCGACACGTCGGGACACGCAGCAGCTCCTCGCTGACTGAACACAGAGATCTGAGGAGAGAGGTGGACGCAGCGCGGGCCGCGACGAGGAGACGGAAAACACGAAAAGAAAGTAATAATATCTGGAATTACACCCCTTCTTTCTAACTGCTGCAAATACAGACTGTATTTAGGAAACAAAACCAGCAAAATGACTCAGGCAGTAAATAAATTGCCATGACAAATCATGAGAATAAGTAGGCTGTTAGTCTGCAACTATTTTTGATAATTGATTAATTGTTTTAAATATTTTTTCAGGCAAAAATGGCAGAAATTGACCAGATAATTCCCGATATTCTATAGAGCTTTGGCATCCAATGTCATGCCGCAGTGCATTATGGGAACGGGTCCATCGTTGTGTGTTCTACACATGTGCAAAAGTCAGCGCATGCGTGTAACACGATCGTTGCGATCGATCGGTACTGAGCATGTGCAACTCTCAGCAGAGATAGGAACAAAGAGAGATGACTCACTCGTTAGCTTTTTCCATCATCAGCTCCGGAAAACAGAAAAAAAAGTTTAATTCAGAAAATCAAAACAAGTTTTAAGGTCTTCTGGCTGCAGTCTGATGATGTGACACGAGTATGTGTGACTTATATATGCATCACATTTATAAGCAGATATATGTGTGATAAAGAAATAAAGAAAAAGAAATTATCCTATTTTGTGTGCCAAGGACCTTTTTAAAAAAAATCTTTTTTGCCTGGCATCGTTAGAGGTATCGAGTATGTTTTTTTTTTTAATACTAGTTTTGTATTGAAGTTAAAAATTCTGACCTTAGATTTTCCTCATCAAACTAAAGGAAAGGCTTGTTCTCTGGAGCCGAGTCAAAACTCTGGCCTGTAATCTTCGTCCACATTGTGCAAAACAAGAAGTTTGGCTTGGCTCTGCCAGCCTGCGCTGCGTCGGGTTACACGGGCAGCTTATGTGTCTCGGACGGTAATTTGGCACAAAAAGAAGAAGAAGACTTTGAATCCATGGAGAGAAAAAAAAAAGTTTTTTTTTTTTTTTTAATCGTGCCATCTTTTGTCTGATCTTTGTTTTCAGAGTCGTGGCTGAAACTTCTGAATGATCTTTTATTGTTGCGGTGGTGAAAGAAGTATTCAGATCCTTTACTTAAGTAAAAGTACTAATACCACACTGCGGAAATACTCAGTTACAAGTAAAAGTCCTGCAGAGAAAATGTTAATCAAGTAAAAATATGTAAGTATAATGATGTAAATGTAGTTAAAGTATTAAAAGTAAATATGTTATACTATTAAATATGATATTATTAGATTAGTATTACTCATGCATTGATGTAAAAGCAGGCTTTTACTGGTGTAGATTAATCTGAGGATTTCTAAAAGATAGCTAAGATATATTTTATTGTCCCGTATAATAAAACAAAAACACACAGTGCACAAACACACACAGAACATAGATCATACATACATACACTCATGCATAAAAGTGCTTAAATTCACATGTAGAGTGTGAGGCAGGAGGCTAGTTCTTAAAACATAGTAAAAGGTAATAAAATACAATAGTTTCAAAACAGTAAAACCAGGTAATAAATCATCAGGATGTTTGAAAAGTGACAAAACGATTATCAAAATATTTGCCAATTAATTTTCTGTATTTGCACATTCATGTCGCCGTGATACTAATGCAATAATATTCAGACTTTTAGTTTTGGTACTTTAAGTATATTTTGATGCTAATATAATGCAGGGCCTTTTACTCGTGACAGAGTATTTCTACACTGTGAAACACAGTGCTACTTTTGAAGTCAGTAAAAAGATCTGATCTTCCACCATCACCTGCAGGACTCACCTGATGTGCCCTTGACGTCTTGACGTCACTACCTTTGCGTCACACCCCCTGCAGGTGAACTACACAACTATACCTCTCTGTCCGGAAATCATAAATCACACAAAAAAACAGCAAAAGAAAAAAAAAAAAAAACCCTGCCTGATGGTGTGTTGGTGGAAACACGGAGTGAATATAAAAGGATTGGTAGTATTACACAACTAATAATAATAATATGCAACTACTACTACTACTACTACTACTACTACTAATAATAATAATAATAATAAATAATAATAACAATAACAGTGATTAATAATCGGGTGGTGCTGAGTGATTGATCCACTGGCAGTGGCCAGCATTAACCTGCCAGCTGTGCACAGACTTCACAGTTTCGTAGCCTGCGGTGACAAAAAAAATAAAAATAACATTTTTTTAAAAACATGAAAACTGACCTTTTCTGAACGGGCTTCTTCCTTTTCTTCACCGCGTATACTCCATCATTCCCCGGCATCCTGCCGCCCACTCTCTGCTCCAACTTTCTCTTTACTTTCACTTCAAACAACAACAAAAAAACATACAAAGTTTTTTTTAAATCTCCAGTGCAGACACACCCTGTATGTTCCTCTCCGGCCAGGGTCCTTTAAAAAAAACAAAAAATAAAACCCAGATTATTTAACTTTAACTATCCGACACAGGAGAAAAATAATCCGGATTCATGAAGTCTGGCAGCATTTTGCAGAGATCCTGTCGGTCAGAAGCTCATTTAAAAAGTCGTCAACTTTTCTAAAGGAAGTACAGATAGTCCACCCTCTGTGTGTGTGTGTGTGTGTGTGCTGCTGCCTCAGCCAATCAAATCAGCTGTTACATCACAGCGTCTGTCTCCGCCTTTGTGATTGGTCTAAAGCTTCTCCTTTGTTTATCCAGCTACACTGACTGTACATGTAAATGTACTTTACATTTTCAGTTATTTAGAGAAAAAAGGTTCCTGTTGAGATGTAAAGTTAAATATAAAGTGACAGCAGCTCAACTTTCTGACATGTTTTTTTTTTTATACCTCCTGAAAAATGTTGTGTAACTCCATCTAGTGGCAGTTTAATGTTGTCACAGGTTTCTCGCAGCAGGGATGAATAAAAGAGTAATAAACTCCTGGTAAATAAAATAAATAAATACAATAATAATAATAATTCAAAAGAAAGAAATATAATAAAATAACATAAAATAAAATACAATGCCATGACATAAAACAAAGCAAAGTGAAGTCAAGTAAAAAATAAAATTAAGCAAATAACATAAAACAAAATTAAAAAAACAAAACAAAGTAAAATAAAATTAAGCAAAGTAAAGTCAAGTCAAATTAAGCAAAAATAAAATAACATCTAACAAAATAAAACAAAGTAAAATAAAATTAAGCAAAAATAAAATAAAGTAAACATCAAGCAAAATAAAGTGAAATAAAATTAAGCAAAATAAAATAACATAAAAATAAATAAAGTGAAATAAAATTAAGTCAAATAAAATAGAACAACATAAAACAAAGTAACGTGAAATAAAATTAAGTGAAGTAAAGGAAATAATAATTATAATAATTACTTACCTCAATCACCCAACATATAGTAACACATATTTTACTCAGTATGAAATACTCAAGAACAGTACCTCAGAATGGTACTTAAGTACAGTAATTGAGTAAATGTATTTAGCAGTGGTGGAAGGTAACTAAGTACTCAGTATTACTCAAGTTTTCATTTATAGTAGTTACTAATCAAGTGAAGTAAAAGCACCTTCAATTTAAAATGAAGTATGCCGCTTTTTAATCACCAAATATTATTTATTACAAATTTATCAAAATACATGATGTGTATAAATTTGACAGCACCTGACAATTCTTCCACGATACTCTAAAAAAAAATCACATTTATTGCATAATCATTTTTTAAACAATAACTACAGTTAATACAGGAAAAGTACCTCAATCATGATTTTAAAAATCTAAATTAATTCTTCACTAAAGGCACTGATCGCTGCCTTTACAGTTTAAGGTCAGAGAAAGGATTTGTTTTTTTTAACCGTCATATTTAGATGTATGGATTCTGTGATCCGTGATTGTTTTATGACTGATTAATAACAGGCTGCTCTCACAAAATGGCGTGTGAATAATACGTCAATTTGTCAAGTAATTTCAGGTGTTATCACAACGCATTTTTTTTTTTTGCTTTTCGCGTGTCATTTCATGCATTTAACTGTAAACCATCTGCGTCAATATTACGCGCTCAGAGAAACTGCTCCGGAAGTGAGGAGACGGGGTATAAAGAGCGAGAATAAACAGATTATCTTCTATAAACAGATATCTGCATGTGAATGCAGATAAATAACAACAAAAAGGCAATAAAAAAAAGCTAAATCGTCAGACGACAGCCGATGGGCTCTGAGATTGCATTTTGGTCGATGCGTCCCGCCTCTTTTCCTCTCCACGCGGACTGTTTACCTGCACGCAACCAAAGCATGCTCAACGGAAACCAGAGAGCTTCCGCGACCAAAATCTGGTCCCGTTACTTACAGATTCTACATTCACATGCAGAATCTGCTTATAGAGATCAGTAGCGTGTAAACTAGGCTACGTTTGAACTTACACAGAGCCGGAGCAACCCAGTGCTGATGTATTCTTCTTCTTCTTATTAAACCTAACCAAATAGTTTTGCTGCCTAAGTTTTGTTTGAATTCACACCGTTAACGACGTGTTTAAAACTGCGATCGTCGTGAAGCGTCGTAGTCTGATGTGTAAAAGTGACGTCGAGGGATCCTGGAGAGTCCGTGTGAGAAATGACACGTGAAAACCTTAAAATGCGTTAACGCGAAACATGCAAAAAAGTGGCGTGCTATTTATACGTTTTCCCATGAGATCACGCTGCAGCATTTTAAGACGTAAGTGGAATGTGAGCCCTGAAACTCAGAACAGCAGAGACTTTGGTTTCTCCCAGGGAAACTCCTCTCTGCCAAAGTGACCGTAGCAGGCAGTGGCCTGGTAGATCGGCCGCTTCAAACCCAGCTCTCTGCAAAACAAGTCACAACTGCACTGTTACACTGTTACAGAAAAAACACTAGAAATATTCATTGTTAAAAGCTTAAAAACATTTTTCTGATCACCATTTTAAATATGTTACTGAAGGCAGCTACCGTAATATTACAGGATTTTTACATGGAGTTTGGTACAAAGTCCATGTGAGCGGTAATATTGAAATATAACCATTTTATTTAAAAACATTCAGTGCAGTTTAATGATGATTTATATGCAGAATTTACCAGAAGACCTTGTTGATGAGTAAAAGCTCATAAAACATTTTATTGTCACCATGTTACATATTCCACAGAAGACAAATACCTTAAATTAGCTGGATTTTAAATGGAGTTTGGTGTGAAGTCCATCTGAGCGGTAATATTGAAATATAACCTTTTTATTTAAAAACATTCAGTGCAGTTTAATGATGATTTATATGCAGAATTTACAAGAAGATCTTGTTGATGAGTAAAAGCTCATAAAACATTTTTTTGTCACTATGTTACGTATTCCACAGAAGACGAATACCTTAAATTAGCTGGATTTTAAATGGAGTTTGGTGTGAAGGAACATACTATTTTGTGATTTATGGAGTGATTAAAAAGATAAACCTTGACTCTAATATGTCAATAAAATGAAACAAGACTTTTCAGATGTGAAAAAAAACGACACATACTTCACGATGATGCCGGGCCTCAGGTCAAAGTTCTTCTGAACTATTTGCAGCAGCTCGTCTTCGTCCCGGTTTGATGATCCGTAGTGAAACACGGAGATGGAGAGAGGGTGGCTCACACTGATCGCATAGGAGATCTAAACACACACACACACACACACACACCAATACTTTCAGTCATTATTGATCGTTATTATCAGGAAATCTTCTAACGTCGTTCTCTAAAGTTCCCAGATTTAACAACACAAAAGAAAATGTATTGTTTTCTCTCTTCTTCAAGCTAAAGATATATAATATATATATATAATATATATAATATCTGTCTTTTGCTGGAAAAAACAAAACAGAAAACCCCCTCAGTTAGTCAGTGGTCTTTCCTTTAATTAACCTTTGCTATCAAAGGAAAGTCTGGTACCTTTTTATAAAATATGGAGGGCAATTTCTGCATTTTTTGGAAAATAATTAGGTGTGACCATGAGCAAGATATCCGATATCTAAAATCAAGCTTAGTGCTAACTTGGAAAACATAAAAAATGAAGCATTTTCCAAACTTTTCAAGACTTTGTACAAATCCTGAAATATGTTTTATCCTCTTTTGAAAGATGTAAAATGATGTCGTGTGTCCTCACCTGAACGAGCGCTCTCCTGCAGAGTCCGGCTTTGACCAAAGACTTGGCGACCCAGCGTGCGGCGTAAGCTCCGGACCGATCCACTTTCGAGTAGTCTTTTCCGGAGAACGCCCCTCCTCCGTGCCCCCCCCATCCTCCATATGTGTCCACTATGATTTTACGCCCCGTGAGTCCTGCGTCGCCCTGATGACACAAACACATCAACTTCTGCGTGGCCACACATTTTATTTCTCTTTTTTATTTTATTTAAATGACATGTCCCCTCTGTGGTTTTAGTCCTCACTGGGTTTGGGACGATAATGGATTTTTATCATGGATGGCGATAAAAAAAACAAAACACTCATAATTAGTTGATCGTGGTGAATTTCCATCATCGGGATAATCGATTACTACACTGTCCTTATCTGTGATGCAAAAAAAATATTTGTTCCTTAAAAAAAAATTCGGAATGTTTCGAGAAAAAAAGTCACAATTTTATGAGGAAAAAAAGTCGGAATATTTAGAGAAAAAAGTCGTCATGTTTTTAGAGAAAAACTCACAATTTTATGAGAATAAAATCGTAATATTTTCAGAAAAGTCGTAATGTTTTGAGAAAAAAGTCCCAACAAAGCTAAATGTAAAGTAAGGTGATTCCAGTGTGTTTTAATGTCATTTGAAGAGTTTTAGACACATTTCGTTGGATTTTATTGTGGATCGCGATAAAAAACACAAATCTGTGATGCAATAAAAAAACATTTGTTTCTTTTTAAAAAAGTCTGAATATTTTGAGAAAAACGCAATGTTTCTTTAAAAAAAAAGTCATAATGTTTTCAGAAAAAAACTCACAATTTTATGAGAATATAATTGTAATATTTTGACAAAAAAGTTTCTAGTAACAAGTCCCAAAACAGCAGAAAGTAAAGTAAGGTGATTCCAGTGTGTTTTAGTGCTGTTTTAAACATTGCAATCCGATTATTTTGACATGAAATTGTCATATGGTCCCATGCCCAGCCCTCGCTCACCTGCGGGCCGCCGATGAGGAATTTCCCACTGGGCAGCAGATGGTAGATGGTCTTATCGTCCAGGTACTTGGCGGGAATGACGACCTTCACCACCTTCTCCATCAGACTGCGTCTGATCTCCTGCAGCGTGATGTCCGGCCCGTGTTGGACCGAGATGACCACCGTGTGAACACGCAGAGGCTCCATGGCTCCCATGTTGTCTCTGTACTCCACTGTGACCTGCACAAAAAAGCTGAAAGCTACAACTGATGTTTTTATTTCTCTCAGTCTGCCCCTCGCTGCAGGAACCCTGCTGCTGCCTCGCACCCACCTGCCGGACATTTGATGCTTTTATTCGACAGGAAACGAGGGGAGAGAGGTGAGGAATGTCGTGCAACGTTCATGGTCGGTGCCTTTATAACTTAGAATTTAGGATGACTCACTTGTGATTTGGAGTCCGGAAGTATCCACGGACACTCTCCGTTGCGTGACAGCTCTTTCATCCTGTAGTTGAGTTTGTGAGCCAGCAGGATGGTTAAAGGCATGCACTCCTCCGTCTCATCTGTGGCGTAGCCAAACATCAGACCCTGAGAAACACGGAAACACAATCTGAGCAGTCAAAGGTTTGAATACCATTTAAACAAGAGCTTTTGAATGTTGTCTTGTGTTGCGTTATAATATCTGTCCAGACTGAAATATAGGCAATGTCAAATTCCATGTCACGATTATCCTGGCCAAAATAAAGTTGTGATTCATGATATTATCCCGATAATCAACGAAATATGCTTAAAACTCTTCAAACGCCACTAAAACACACTGGAATCACTTTACTTTACTTTTTGCTTTGTTGTGACTTTTTTTCTGTCAACATTACGACCTTTTTCTCAAAACTTTACAACTTTTATTCTCATAAAATCGTGACATTTTTTCTCGAAACATTACAACAATTTCCTTGAAACATTCCGACTTTTTTCTCAAAACATTCAGATTTTTTTCTCATAAAACTGTGATTTTTTTTCTCATGAAATTATGTTTTCCGTAAATGTTATGATTTTTTTTTCTGTAAACATTACCACCTTTTTCTCAAAACATTACAACTTTTTTCTCATAGAATTGTGAGGTTTTTTTTTCTTGAAAGATTACAACTTTTTGTCTTGAAACATTATGACCTTTGTTAAAGAAACTTTTTAAAGAGTCTTCACATGATATTCACGATTATCCTTATAATGGAAATTTGGAATAATTCTGGTGATCCTCTGACTTTTTCTTCTAGCGCCACCATCGGGTTAAAGTTTTCCTTTGTCAAATACTTTGGTTTATTACCAAAACAAATGACATTTCTGCTTCCCAAAGACTCATAACACCATACAGTACTCCCTTTAAAATGTCCCACTTTCTTACATTTAAAGGTATCACAGACCTACATAATGCCAAAACGTGTTTTCTTTTCTTTTTCTAAATCTGATGAAGTTAAAAATCTTTAAAGGGATCGTTCTTCAGTGTTGCAAGTCTTTGGGATGTTTGTGTGCTCAGACGTGTAGTTTGGATAAAGTTGAGGTCTAAAGGTGAAATACTGGACCTGGTCTCCTGCTCCGATGTCCTCCTGATCCCTGCCTTCAAACACACAGTCTGATATCTCCACACACTGCGGCTCCAGCGCCACCAGCACGTTGCAGGTCTTATAGTCAAAACCTGCAGATCACAAGTCGGGACTCGTTCACTTAAATAAATTCACAGGAAAATTATGCAAAAACTTACATTTATTAAAATGTATAATATGTAACGTTTCCACATTAAAATGTCTAAAAACGACTCTTCTCGCTTGTCTACAGCACAAAAATTTAATTTTGTTTTAGTTAATTTAATTTATTTTCAAAAGGGAGACCTTACACACTCCATTTGAAAAAATGGTTTAACTATATATTTTAACTGGATGAAGGATTTTAGTCATCGGACGTCTGGATCTTAAGTTATCAGAGAAACAAGCTGAGCTGAGTCAGCGGCAGCTCGGCTCGCAGCTCCTCCGGGACGTCCTTTATCCACCGAAGAAACACAGATTTTTTAACGTGAAACTGCTGTTTTTACTGGTTTTAATCAGCGGGTCCATTTGTTTTGGAGAGGAGGAGACCTCTGTTTCTGGTAAAAAACCTCCAGAACAATGAACAGAAAAGGAATCCTCGGCCAGGAGATGCCAAACTGCGTCTTTTGTTATTGTTTTGATTGAAGAAAATGTAAATAAGAACCGCACCTTTTGAGGAGTCATCATAGCCAATCTTCTTGACGGTGTCTCGGACGACTGACTGCAGATCCACGATGGCCTTAGACGTCACTTCTCCCACCAGTAAAATCATGCCTGTCTTCGCCACACATTCTGTAACAAAACATTAGACACATTATACAACATTATATATGTTTTTACAGGGTGAGAATCTGATTCAGGAACTTTGTGTATCATGTACAACATTTTCCATTTTAAAAATCCAGACTTTTCCAGATGTATTAGTAGATGACGATGGTGCTTTGGCACTTTTTCCCTTAACTCTTTGTATTATTTTGCCTTAACCTATTGAATAAATAATTTTATGTTATTGTTCCTAGGGCTGAATGATTTTGAAAAATTATCTAATTGACTGATATTGCATTTGCGATATAAGAAGGAATTTTAATTTCTGCATCATTATTTTCATTTTACACAGAGCACCGAGAGGCAAGCATGATCTTTTTTTTTTTGGTCCATTTGTCGACTCTCTTTTCTTTTTTCCAAACTTATCCAGACCTGGATATTACTAAAAAATCTAATTCCACACTGCGTGGGAACCCTGCATGCAGAACAAACTCTTTTACTGAAAGTCTTGCACAATCATAGTTTCTGAAACAGTCAATTCTTGTGTACTTTTTTTTCATCACCAAATCTGAAGCAACTTCACGGAAAATAAACTGAAAAAGTCACAAGATGGGATTTCTGTGGAAAGATTTACTGTTAATTAAGAGGGAGTTGAATGCATTTAATGAGTCACAAGACATAATGTTGTTCTGAACTTTGATCTAAAGGGCGCCGGTCCAAGATAATTGGCTGTTTGATTATTAGTTATCAAAGTATCTTTGAAGTCAGATTAAAACAAGTACAGTATTTCTCAGAGTTTAGATTTACCATAGGCATTCTTTCTGATTTTAAAACACTCTTTCCAAGCCTCAAAACAAGATTTATAATGAATTTGGCTTCACATTTAAGTGTTCGAGTAAGTTTTTTTGACAGAAAATATTCAAAACATGCAAAGTTTGTGTCAATAAATACTTAAAGATCTCCTCCAGACATGCATCTTTGGTTGTTGTTGATGCTATTATTTATTTCATTATTATTATTATTCCTTTCTTTTCTGTTTATATTATTTGTTTACTCTGTTGTCTTTGTTGTCATTTGTGTTTTAATGCTTTATTTTTGCTTAGTACCCTTTTTCTTTCAACTCTATTGGTTGTGCACATATTCGTAAAACGAAAAAGATATATGAAAGTAACTGCGAGAAATGTCTGTGGATAAAAACACTGACCTTCAAAATACTTTCAATAAAAACTACAAATGTGGAAAAGACAGAAAAGAAGAGTGGTGAGTAAAGAAACCAAATGAAATATTCTGTGTATTCCTCAAAACAAGACATAGAATTAATTTGGCTTCATATTTAAGTGTTTGAATTATTGTTTATGTAGGGTTTTTTTGACAGAAAGTATTCAAAACATGCAAAGTTTGTGTGCATAGATCCCCTCTCCAGACATGTTTTAGGACATTAGAAGTTTGATGCATCAAGATAAAAAAGCTGGTGGTGATTAATCCTCCGGTGGGGTTTGATTTGGATTATAAACATCAACATCACGAGACAGAAAACTCACCACAGGCCACTTTAGAGTCGGGGTCCTGACTCAGATACGCATCGAGCACAGCGTCGCTGATCTGATCGCACATTTTATCTGTAAACACAAAGTCAGAGACGTAAAAGGAAAGTATAGGCACACACGCCTCGACATAATACATATCATGTTTATGAATACTGATATTAATAACCCCAAAATTACACTTTTCAGAACTTACTGAAGGTGATTTAATAATTTATATGCACAAGATAAATAGGCCAAAACATTGAGGAAAATAACACTTGAAATTCCATAAAATGGGCAATAAATCTTTTACTTAAATAAAAGTAAAACCACAGTGTAGAAATAATGCAAGTAAAAGTCCTGCATTCAAACGTTTACTGAAGTAAAAGTACAAAAGTATGAGCATCAAAATATACTTAAAGTAACAAAAGTAAAAGTATTCATCATGCAGAATGACTCAGTTCAAAATAATATTATATTATTGGATTACTGCATTCATTTATTCATCACTTTAATGTTGCAGATCTCAGTCTAATTACGAGATCCTGATCTCATGTCTGGTATATATATCACTTTTTTTTTTATCGTCATCGCAATATCAACTTGTGCAATAAACACATCGTGAAAGACACTCAGGGATTTTTTGAGTT
>JAOVVB010132325.1:0-12246 GCA_028570985.1 Heterobranchus longifilis | reverse complement strand
ACACACACACACACACACACACACACACACACACACACACACACACAGGACCACAAAGTAACCCAGAGCCACAGTTATTGTCCTCCTGTCCTCACCCAGTTGGCTACTGGGAGAGAAGAAGATGCTGCATTCATGTGCTGTGGGATATTTTACAATAAGGCTTAACACACAAAAAAACACTCATGACAAGAGCATAATCAAATACATATAGGCCTATCTTGCACTTAGCACATACAACCAAAAACACTTAAGTAACTGTGCCTACAAAACCAAAATTATGCCTATAAGTGACATGAGTGAAAAACCATCTGTACATTGCATATCTACCTTGTTGCCCCCAAACCCTGCACTATATGCCCAGGAGCTAACCTATTCTCCTATGCTGGAATAATATTATCTGTTCCGAGAGTGTCAGTTAATTTGTGGTAAATTAATTAAACAACTTAGGCTGGAATGCAGTCTGTAACCTAACATTACACACTGCCCTCTCATGGTTACTGAGCTACAAGCATGCAAGATAAATATATCTGTGGCATTCATTTTACTATTTTATAATAATAATATCACATACAATATGTGAATAATACTCCTGTAATTTTCCAACTTGGTTGTTTACACCCTGTTTGCAAAGTTGTAACCCAGCAGCTGGACTGAAAGGTTTAGCTTTACCTGCTGGGACTATGATAGCCTATGTATATACCATAGATTGTAATTTAATTCTACCAAAAAAAAGTGCAAAAATGTCCAAACAATATGTGTCCTATGATGCTACAGTCTGCAAAATAGTACTTTGGCATGGGCCCATTTGACAAAACCTAAACTTTGAAGTTTTGAATGTGGAGTACAATATTCCGAGGAGCACCTGAATGCACCAGAGAAGAGCGAGCGGTTTCCCACCGCAGCACGAGCTGCTGCATCAACTGTCTCTCGTGCGAAGCGAGCCAGTCTGCGAAAAGTTAGCAGAACATGTGCTGAACTCGTCAGTGTGAGGACTTTAAATGCTAACTGGATTTGACAACATTGCTCGGTAAGTTTGAGCCCCCACATCCTCAAACTGTCACGTTTAGACACCTTTTCACAGGTTGCGTTGCACGAGTCTGTTTGGTTTTGTGTGTGCGAGTTTGTTTGTGAAGTTGCTCACAGTGTCAGCGGCTCCTAAACCTGTGTCCACGAGCCCCGAAGTCACTCAAAACCAAGCTATTAGTAATGTTTTTGCATTCACTTTGTTTTGTTAGAAAGGAATGTAGGTGACATGTTGTTAGCTTGACTCAGTTTCAGCTGAAATCACCTCCTCTGGAACTCCCAGTAGAAACATGCTCCAGCCTCCAGGCGTTTCTTGCGTTTTTTGGGGTCAAACAAGCTTTCAAACTAACATCTGGCATTGTTTTTTCTGTACTTGCTTCGAGGTGCATTGCTGTGTACGAAGGCTATATGACTGGCAAAGTTTGTTTGTGTTTATTGACATTGAAAATAATCCAAAAATAAGTGAAATGGGGGGTTGTTTTGCCTAACGCTGCTTGCACTTCCATTCACTTTAAAGCTGTGTGTGCATTGGTGCATGCTCGTTTTTTAGTGTGACAGGTCAGGTTATTGTTTACTTAGGCCCCCAGACATCCCTTGGGGCACTGTGACCCTTTAACTCTTTTGTATGTGATGTTGCTTTAAACTAAAGAGTTACACGTGGAAATGAAAGGGAAATGCAGCTCAGATGAATCAGATCCAGATCAGAATCACTAACAGAAGGGCAGGGATTTTGCCTTGTCTGTGGTTCAGAGACACATGGGCAATTTATGAAAAAGTACAGTCCATATGACAGTCTGACACTCACCAAATAGGATAACAACAAGGCCATATGTACAGTGCAAAGAGAGGTTACAAGGAGAAAAGACACATACAACCATGTTCTTTAAAATCTATTATCCTAATAGTTGACAAAATGACAGTGTTTTTTTAAAGACAACATCATTTCTATGTAAAAACAACATATGGAGTAGCCAGCCAGTGGGAAAAAGCAGCCAGCCCAGGAAAAAATGTTGTCCGTAAAAGCCCAAATTTGATGACCTTTGTCACATTCTAATGCCACTATTCCATCATATACACTGATCTTAATTATTGCATATTTTAAAAAGTTTGCCGACCTGATTGTAAACATGCAGTTAATTTGTAAAGGAGAAGTTTTAGCCCACACAGTCTGTAAATAGCTATTAATATTTAAAGCCACACCTGTTCCTGACTGATCAGAACTTTTCTAATTAAGAATCATTAGACCTTATTATTTATTTATTGACACCTTCACTGTAATGCATGGTTAATGTATTGTTTTACTGACATAAACACACTCCCATTCAATGAAAATACACAATGTTATTTTAAGGGGGAGCAGGTTTTTAAACACCTGTCTTATCCAGCCTATACTGGTTTTAAATGAACTTATTAATAAAACAAACCTTTACCTCTAAAATAACAAAACATGTGAATCACTTGACTCAAATCAAGCAGTGCATTTACTGAATCATGAATTAATTAATTGCTGTAAAAAGTGCAATGTAAATAAAGATAATTAATTTGTTCATTCATTAAATTTAAATTCTATAATAAAGTAGCCGTCTGGACTTAAATGAGTAGTCAGCTGTTTGGCTGGCAGCTGGTGCTTATGGAAAGCTCTGAATTGATAATTTACTTCTCACACAGGCTATTTATTCAACTTCCAGTCAATGTGTGCACCGACAACATCAGGGCTTTTTATGAGGCAACATTTGGAGAGAAGGTGTGGTGGTGATGTCTTGAGATAAAAATCTGGATCAGACAGGGATGGGAGACTGGTTGGACTTGTTTTCTGCATCCTCACTTCCAGAACACCCAGTAGGTGCTTCCCATTTTTCAGCTGTAGCAGGCTTTGACATCACAGTTTTCCTAGTGTCTGGTGTTGGAAGCGTGTTAATTGCGTCCCTAACTGACCTTTGACCTTTAAACATGTAGCAATTGTGGAATACATTCTTTTTGCTTCACGCTTCTCAAGCTACTGCTGCACTTTGATTACCCCTGTTTAGAAATTATTGTTGCAGTCCTAAAGTTTACAAGCACTCTTCTTCTTCCCTGCCTTTTGCTGGCGCATCGCTATTTGCGTTTTACCTCCATCAACAGTCGATCAGCGGAAATTGTCCGTATATTTGTGCATGCATGTGCGCACTTGTCCTTGTGTGCAACACAAACAAAACAGGGACTAACTTAATGTAAAAACATTGCTCCATAGTGCTAATAGTGGTCAAAATCCACAGAGTAACTTTAAGTCCGCTCTCTGTTTGTAGCCACTTTACGACAGTAGACTTTCTGTCATAGCTGTCCTCATATTTGGTGTTATTTGTCTCTCCACTTTGATATTCTGAATAGTTTGCCAGCACAGACTGCATTTGAATTCTTCAATTGAGTACTGTTGTTGTCACTGAATTTCTTTTCTTTTTTTGTTTTTTTAAAGATGATTTTTTTGGCTTTTTTTCTTTATCGAGTGCACAGCCGAAGATTGACAGGAAAGGGGCGGGAGAGAGAGGACGACATGCAGCAAACGGCCGCGGGCGGGAGTCGAACCACCGGGTTCACTCATCTTTAGCTATTCACAATATCCCTGCATCTTATGCCATCTTGCATACTGTTGTTCAGACAAAATGTGCCAACATGAACACATTTTAGGGAAAACACTGAACAAAACAATTGCTGCATGTAATAAAATATATAAGCCAGATGATCAAACAGTCTTCTGGCTGGCATCAGTGTTGAAACCAAGTTTCCTTTCGCTCGAACTTGTCCAGCTGGGGAATTGATTAACAAAGTGGCTGAACATAATGAATACTTCATTGAAATCTTGATTGTAGTTTGGCTAATGCCAAAAACACAATAAGGAGTGGCAAAGTACAGCCTGTGGCGAGCTGCCATGCAACAGAGCTCGGAGAGCTGCAGCCGCTTGATTCTGTGGCCAAGCTAAAAGTTGGGGATAGTCGTTCTGTGATTGCCATATGCTTACTATTTATTTCCCAGATTGAGCAGACTTGACTGAAGAGATCATTAGATTTAAATGAACAGCTACAAGTATGTTGTTTGTTACATGAAAAACCTTTAACTGATGGCCAAAGTTCACACTCACAGTGAAGTTTTGCAGCAGTGTGATATGGACATGGCTCTCTGTGATTCACTTTTATTATGCCTTAGGCTAACACTCTTTTTGTTCTTATAGACACACACATTCACAAATACTGGCAGTCTCCCTCCTTTTGAGTCATCTTTTTTTCCTGTCTTTGTTGACGAGTGCATGCACATACACACACCGTGCACACTAAGCATTCACACACTCATCCACCGTGAAGATATAGTCACCCCTTCTTTAGTCAGCCCTCTCCCTCTGTTGTTACAGTAATGCACACACAAACAGATACTCACACACACAGAGCTTTCTGTGCACTTTCCACTGGCGTCTCTCTCTGCCCTGCCCTCTAATCAAAGCCATATGTTCTCCAGGTCCCTCGCATGAAAAGTCTGTTCTGTTTGCAGCGTAACCAGCCTCTGACTTTGTTACTGGCAGAGGGCGACGGTGTTGGAGATGAAAGGTAACCTGCAACAGATTGCAGGTTCATGATTCATCCTTTTAACTTACTTTCTCTTTCATTTTTTAAAATTCCTTTTTCACAGTCTGTTTGATTCTCGGTATTGTCTCCTACAGGCAATAAAAGTTGGTAATGGGAAGGAAGGTGGATAGTTTTTTAATCCTTTGCGTAGTTGTTTCGGTATTTATGAGCTCTCCTGGAGGCTGGTTTGAGAAAATCTTCATGAATAGCCTTGATATTTCCTGATACATCACAGTGTTTAGGGCTGCAACTTTCATTATTGATTAATCGATTAATCCTTTGGACTATGTAGGCTACATTCCATTTTCTGAAGTCCAAGGTGATGTTTTTAAATGTCTTGTTTTGTCAATCCAAAACCCAAAGATATTCAGTTTAATATGATACAAAACAGAAAAGCAGGACATCTTCATATTTGAGAGGCTGAAAACAGCATTTTCTGCCATTTTTGCATGAAATATTACTTTATCGATTACCAAAATCGTTGGCGATTATTTTTCTGTCCATCGCCTAGCTAATCGATTAGTTGACCAATCTTTGCAGCTCTAACAGTGTTGAAGATTTTCAGGATGTGTAGGTTTGCATCACCTCTTCAGATGACTCAATTCTTTTTCTTTATTATTGAAAAAACATGCGGTACACGAGGCCAAAATGTTGCCACTCAAACGTATTAATCTAAGAAGCTTGGCCAGTTTGGCCCCATTATGTGACCATGACTAAAAAAACATAACCAGCATTCCTGTTATGTGGGGGGACCCACCAGAAACTGGCAGTGACTCATTTGGAGTCTCAACCCAAAAATGTAATATTTCTCCCTTCAAATGAAGGGTACTTTAAACTCTCTTAATAAGGGGGATGGCATCATATTTATCTGGCTATGGATAAATGCAAATTCAATTCAGCTCAGTTTTCTTCACTGAAGTTTACAGGCCAGCAGATGGAAAGCAGTTTTGATCACTTGAGCTGGCTGCGTTTGGATATTCAAGCTCTTTGAATTTGCACAAACTTCAATTAGGTCGGGATTCGAGGCACTGTTTAAATGTTCCTGTTGTAAAATTGATTGATTCTTGTTGATGGCTGACTCCCAGGTGTAATTAAGAAGACTAAATGTACAATTTATGGTACACAATTGATGGTTATAATGTTAAAAAATAGATGTTGATTAAGATTATTTTGGATAAAAATTAGGCTATGTGTTGCGACTTATTAAATGCTGCAGTGGTTCAGGTTTGGGTTGGATTGAAACGGAGACCAGGTTTTGATTTGAAACCTGGTCCAATTTTCTCTCAGCCTGATCAAACCCCTGCCACCCACCGTCATTTTGACAATAATGCAACAAATTCCAATAACATATAACTTACATATGTTGTAGTCAGAAAGATTCACATGACTTTTGTTATTATTAGTGGATTTTCCCCTTAGGCCTATATTCTAAAGCACATAAATATTGTTCTTACTTCCCAGCTGCACTGCTCTCTCACTTTTATCTAGCCTCTGTCTTTGCACTGCATTTGTCAGTCGCTTTTCAACGACCAGTTGAAGGAATGCGATTCTTTTGTGGTCATATGATGCGTCTTTTCTTCTCCGACCCCCTGTGTTAAGGAGAGGGGGGTTCTTTTGCATGAAAAGTGCATTAGTATACTGAAGATTTAAAGGGATATGTGCAGGATTTTTGTTATCTCTGTACCACGTTTTGGTTTCCAAAACAGTTCTAGTATGTACTTTACTTTATACAGCTGGATTCACATTCTTCTTTAGTATGCACAAAGCTTTGAATAAGCCACCACCATGATGCACTGTGGTTTGGATACTTATCAAAGAACATTAGTACATAAATTGTCAAAATTTCTTCTTTACCAGTTATTTTCACATGTTCATATTTCCACTTCTCTTTAGCCAGCTCATTGTAGCTAGGCCTATATTATATAGTTTTGTTTAATAGTTTCATAATGTTCCAGGGAATACGTGTCAACAATTATTATTTTTTTCTCCTAATAGCAAATTCTGTGGTTTTGGCTACATTAAAACTGATAGCAGTACAAAGTATGCATTGCATTCCTTTGCATTACTATGTTCTCTATGTGTAATATTCTTTCTATATGGTATTGTTTTTTCTTGCTAGTCTTGTTACTTGACTCACTTCTGAGATTATGAATGGAATTAAAATAAGTTTGTTTTTGGCACTTTATTTACAGTACTATTAGTCACCTCTTTGGCATCACCAAAGCTTTCATGACTGAACAGATAATGTCATTGAAATTTGTCTTTTCACTGCGTGACTGTTTCTTTGCAGTTGGGTGACACCAGATTGAGCGTCACTCTATTGTACTCGCACGGCATGTCTTTTTTTTTTCCCCGCGTCACCTCCACAACAGAAAAGGGGATTCCTTCTCTCCCTGACCTGATTATTATGCTGGTGGAATGCTAAAGATCCAATGCTGAATCTTAGTGTGAAGTATTTAGTGGAGTATTTTGGAGGCTCAGGAGGATAAGTGGCATTTCAGCTCAGTTTGAATCCAGCTCTCATTTTACACTTTTACATTTCCCATGCCATATACTCTCTATCTGTAAGTAAGCTTAAAAATAAGCTTAAATGTGAAGCATATACGTTATTACCAGTAATTCATGGTGCTGCTGCTTTCCACCTCATTGATTGGGCTTTACTTTCCTGCACTCCATGTGAAGTTGGACCTAATCACATACCAGGCCATGAGTCATCGTTTGGATGAGTTGTGAAATAATCCCCCATGAATGAACATTAGAAAAAGGCTTTTATGTGAGCATGACGGCCTCCCGTTGAGGGGATAAACAATGATTTAGGACGGGTTCAAAAAACGGTTCTGGTCCTGAGACACAAACTCATTAAAACAAATTGTTACCCATTTTGATTGACTAACCATGAGACAAAGGGTTATTACACAAGGGACATTAGTGTTTAAATCCATAATTTCAATAAGTGGTTGAATGTCTTGTTGATCGTGGTGAATTTCCTCACGAATTCACAGCAGTTTACTACAGTGTGATGCATTAAAAATATTTGTTTCTTAAAAAAAAAGTTGCAATGTTTCAAGAAAAAAGTTGTGTTGTAATTTGGGTTTTTTTTTGCCATTTATTGCTAGTACAGCTGAAGGTAGACAGGAAAGGGGTGAGAGAGAGGGGACCACATGCAGAGAAAAACAATTTTATGAGAAAAAATGTCGTAATTTTATGAGAAAAAAAGTCGTAATTTTATGAGAAAAATGTCGTAATGTTTCAAGAAAAAAGTCCCAACAAAGCAAAATGTAAAGTAAAGTGATTCCAGTGTGTTTTAGTGCCATTTTAAGAGTTTTAAACATATTTTGTTGATTATCGGCTGTACCACACTGAATCACTGTGACATGCCCTGTATGTGAAAGCAACATTTGTATGATGTAAGCTCCAAAAGAATTTATACTGAACATCATTTTCTGATTGATGTATGGCAGTTTGGAAATACCCGTTTGAGATAAATGAGGGAACAGCATGACACACACCCACAAATACATAAAATATACTGTTTTGTTGTCAACCATCTGATTCTGATTATATCCAGTTTCTTCAGGACAGTCAGAGGTGCTGAGATCATCCCCCCTTTGCTTTCATCAACATGTGTTACACTTTACTGCAGCACGGAATAAGTTGGTAGTACCCGACAGTTCTCTGTTAAAGCGAGATGAGCAGACAACTGTCTGTCCTTATTTCATCAGGTTTTTCCAGTGCTGTAGCTGAGATCACACTTGGCTTCTTTTGTTGGAGTATACAAGCTTTTTTAAAAGCAGTATACAAGCCCATGTTCAAACTTATGCCATTTTTGCTAGAAATAATTTCCTATTATTTTTTAATATTCCTAAAATTCAGATAATCCAGCCTGGGATAGTCTAAAATACAAAAGAGACTATCTGCTATAGTTTAAGTTTCTTCATGGGCACGAAAAAACTACACAAAAGACTCAGCGAGATCTAACGTGTAAACTGGATTTTAGATTTTGTTAGTTTTCAACAGAAACAGCTTATATATATATAGCTTCATATTTACCATACAGAAATGAGAGTGGTATCGATCTCCTCATATCTCAGCAACAAAGCAAATAAATGCATCTCTTAAAATGTAGAAATATTGCTATAATATTGAGGAATAATTACCCATTTAAAATGTATATAACAACATAGATACAGTATCTGATTTAGGACAGAAACCATTCACACATATTTCATGAAATGAAATAGTTGCGTGTGTCACTGCAGTTCTTTGTTTGGTGCTGTACCTGTCAGTCAGATGACTGTCAAGGTGAAACATAATTTGCATGAAAAAAAAAATCTAAAACAGTTTCTGATTGGCTGTTGAACGTGCAGACTGAGTGTGAAAGGCCCGTCCCTCATGTCAGTCTCTGTCTCTCTCTCTCTCTGTCTCACAATCACACTCTTTCACTCCTCTCTGTCTCACTCAGATCACAAGACTTTTTGTAAGTATATATATATATATTATACCTACCTAATTATATATATATATATATTAGTAGGCTACTTTGAGTCTTTGATTTTATACCATTTGAGACTATTTTCTAGGAAAGGAAGCCTGGTATTATGAAAGCCATGTGCTGGACAATATTGTATAATACAATAAGTGAAGTAGAAATGATTGAGGGTTTTCTTGGTCAGTGCACTTGCCACTCTGTGTGACCTGGTTTCCCGTGTGTGTGTGTGTGTGTGTGTGTGTGTGTGCGTGTGTGCGTATGCGTATGTCTGCGTTTTTGGCCCGAGGCTGAGATTTAGCCTGGGAGAGCCACGTGGTTTCCCGGCAGGGTTACAGTTCAGCTGATAACAAGAGATAATTTGAACTGTGTTTAGTGCGTGTGTGCCATGGTTGTTTTGTAGGTTCACCAACTGCCCAGATTGAATACTTATTTTTGATTACTAGCAGTTCTCTAATGTGTATTTGTAAATTTCACCTTTTTGAGATTATCACATAGCAGGTCTGTTAGGTTGCATTCACACTAAGAATCAGAATCTGGCGATTTGCAGCAGGGTCGTCCGGCGGTGTGGGAGTGTCACTAATGGCCCATTTGTGTGACTTCCAGTTGTTTACTTAATGTAGCACATATATTTTACAATTACTGTTTTCCGTCGGAGCGTTGTTATGATCCCAAGATTTCCGATCGCACTTGAAAGCAGCTTAATTTCACAACTTCACAGAGAAAGAGAGAAAAAAAAGAGATGAGGGACGTGCATTGTTTTGCAGCTTTTTAATCAGCTGTTACATGGACTCCTGGGCAGTGCTTGTGTTTTGTTTTTTTACATGATTGGTCACCACAGCATGACGTCAAGTTGCATTTCTCCAAAAGTTGAATATGTTTCAACTTTTCGCAGGTCGTTGTGTCTTTTTTTCAGCACGACCGCCGCAGCCTAAACACCCTACTCCCATTCAAATGAATGGGACAACTTGCCGCTTCATTTGCTATTTCTGTAAATTATAAGAATTAAATAGTCATGAGGAGACTGAATGAACAGCTGTAGTACATCTATATTAAACCTTACTTTAAGCCCACGTGCTTCCATTGTACGTAACCGCAGTGTGGAAATGCTATCCTGTTGCTAATTTCAGAGTGTTTTTAAATTAGCTTGATGGCAAACACAGCTGTCTATCATGCCTCTCGGCACATGGCTTCAGGATTTAAAGCTACAGTTTGCAACTTCTAGCCTGGAGTAGCCAAAATGTTGTGCTAGTGTCGCCCTTCTGACCTATAATTGGACAGGATCATGCCCGACCATGTCGTGTGTCAGTTTGCGTCCTGAAATGACATCGGCCTTAATGTGACAGCGAACATCTGTACAGCCAAAACATTAGCTGAAGCAGCAGATCATGAACACAGATGGATGCCAAATTAGAACATTGTTGTTTTCCATGTTTTTAATTACGTCTTCTCTGCACATTTAGTTTTACTGCACTTTCGTTTCTCATTTGCTCCTCCCAATTTTAGTAGTTGCTATGACTTGCGGCTGCTAATCTCTCTTTTATAACTACAGTAGGCCTATAAGCTCAGTGGCAGGTTGGTGCCCATAACAAATCATACATACCAAACTTAAGTTGTGATTTCATGCAATAAGTAATATAGGCATGTACGCGCAGGTTCACAGAAAGATGGACTATTATTCTGTTTGTTTGTGAGCAGGTGTATGGAAAAACTACTGGCCCGATTTTCATGAAACTTAGTGGAAGGGTGTAGCATTAGCCAAGCTGTGGATATGCATACTATTTTTCACTTTCGTTAACATAGCGAGATAGGGCATTTGTGCTTCATTCAAGTGGTGTTGAAATAATCGTAAAAATGAGTTCCTAACAAATCCACATGAACACCTCCCCCTCAAGTCGAAACATGTTTAATGTTCATAGGCGTGGCGTGGCAGAGGTCTGCACTCTGAGTGCCCTTCTAGTTATATTATAGTATTTTATTGTCAAAAAAGTTTGAGTTTCGTAGCAGGAATGACTAACAGAGGCACTGGGAGAGATATGGTACACTGATTTATGTTGTGGCTAAACATATTCTTTGCCAACGTTTATCTGGTTTGACCTGTTAGTTGACTTTGATGCATGCAGGTAAGATTCTTCCTGTTATGGATCGGGGTGGGCTCTCACCATAGTGACGAACAAGAGCACTAAAAAAAATGTAATCGGACATGATTGCTGATAAAGACACAGGCTTCTGAAAACCGCCTTGATTTTGATTAGCTCAGTCGGAGTGGATATTTTTCCCTCTAACGTTCAAAAATTGTCCTATTTTGTTGGAGTTGTGAGAAAAATTCTTCCATATATCAGTATGTCAAAAGTCTTAAGGTGTCTCCTTTTAATCTGTAGCTCCGGGCAAGCTGCTCCTGCGTGTTACAGTTTCAGTTTCAGGTATAGGCTATATTGTGCAACTGACACATTGAAATCCATTATTTATCTTGGGCCTTGTAGTTGGTTAAATTATTTTGGTTAATATACTGCATGTTTGTGTTTTTTTTCAATATTTGTGGTTTGTTTTGGTATTAATTACATTTCATTAAATAAGACTTCCCAAATCAGTTTTATGAAAGGCCACACATCCTGTTTGGACAGCTGATGTGCCAATTGTGATAGTTTTCAATGGGAAGGCAGAATTTGGTAGAAGAATTAGAAACGTTTTGCATGTGTTTGTCATGCAAAATTAGGTATTTTTATTAGCTCCATTATATTGATTATTAACACCCATTTTGGATAAAAAATACATAAAACAACACCCTCTCCTCTGGCCTATACTCCAACATTTCATTTTTACAAGACATTTATTAGCTTCTGGGAAATTCAGATTCTTGGCGTGTCTCATATTTCTTATTACAGGAGTTGATGTCTAGTGATCAATGGAGGTGTTTGTAAAAACCTGCCTGTAGTGCAGCGCTGGATTCAGGAACAATGTTCCGGCAACGAAAAAAAAGGTTATCTGGTTTTTTTTTTGATTTTTTAGACTTTGCCTGTTTCATCCGTTTGGCTGAAGTTCTGTCTGTGTAGCACAGAGCCTTGAAAAGAGGCTGCAGACATCCAACACAAACACCTTGATATATATGCTGTGTGTTTGTGTGTGTGTTTGTGTGTGTGTGTG
>JAOVVB010132277.1:0-12247 GCA_028570985.1 Heterobranchus longifilis | reverse complement strand
CCTGAGGACTGAAACTACAAAATAAAACAGGAAACAGACTAAACATGACTGAACAGATACAACAAGGAAAACCAGGAAAAACAGAATACACAAAACCAAAACCTCCAGAAAACAACTGAAACCCAAACCTGAAAAATATAATACTAAAAACACTCTCAGTTCATTTGATCAGCAGTTGATCAATTATTTCTCTCCTCTGCTTACAACAAGAATCAATGTGATGGTTTCATTCTAATAAATTCTCACTGATATACTGTATGTTTATTTTATGTTTATGTTTATTTTATTTTGCTTCTAGGAAAAAATACAGAATGGCTGAATGTATTTAAATGCTCAACAAAATCGGCTTACAGGTCACTGAAATATGGCTAAAAAGGCATTTTTGGTAGAATTAGGTGATTTTCAAAACTTTCCTTTCATACAATTCCTTAAATCTTTTTTCTGTCATTCAGAACACGTCGAAGAATCAAAATCAGTTGAGTTTGTTTTTGTTGGTGTTTACATGAGACACTGATGGGGAGGAGAGGGAGAGTGAGACCTCTGGTGGACAAACTATCATTTCTTTCTTTCTCAAAACTACTTCTTTTTTCTTTCTTTAACTCCTCCTTTTACTTCCTACATATTTGGGGTCTTTCATGTAGTTAACGTTCCTCCTCGCCTTCATCATCTGCATCTCTTGCTCACATCAAAACAATTATTATTGATGCACAGGCGGTTTTATGATGAATTTATCATTTAAATGTTTGGGTACATCTAATAATATTTGCTTACTGAATAAAACAGTGGTAATGTTAAAGCTGCCATTGATGCTTTTTTTTTTTAGATTTGCAACTGAACATTATTTTCATTATTGTTTCAGCTGCTGATTATTTTGTTGATTTGATCTCTAAAATGTAAAAAGAAAAAAAGAAAAGGAAATTAATTTCCTTAAGCACAAGCGGATCAGAATCACAATCAGGTTTATTGCCAGGTAGGTTTTCACATACAAGGTTATTATGCCTTAGTGTTTGGTGCATAACAATAAACATAGTCAGAGAAAATAAAAGATAAAAGCAAGTACTGCAACAGTCAAGAAGCATAAATAATAATACAATTTGACAATAAAAATATGAAAAAAAGAGAACTATATCTGTATTAAATGAGATATGATGATGGGTTTAAACATTGTATTAAAAACAGAGATTTTTGTATTGTTTTTACCGTTAAAAACGTTGTTTTTTTTTTACCATTAAATCAGTTTGTTCTGGAGAGGAGACCTCTGTGGATAATTCCAACACTGAAGGAATCCCAACCGGAAGAAACATAATGACGTATAACAAACTGCATCTTTTGTTCTGGTTTTGATTGAGACCCCGAGCTGCAAAAAAAAATGACATATTGCATTTTTAAGGTCCAACAAGGAGAAAGAAAGCTCTTTCACTGATGGTCTGTGACTGATTGTGATTCCTTTAAGTAATGAAGTTTTTAAAAAATGACTGTAAATTAATCCATGCTTCAGTTTCATCTCATCTTTAACATCCATTTGATAAAGAAACAAACCAAAGACAGTTTTAATCATTGCACACATATATTTATGAAAAAGTACTGAACAGTAGACAAAAGCTGGTTATTTAACATATATTATAATATAGATACTATAACTACTTGGCTAAATATAAGTGGATTACATGAAACTGAATAGTTGTGATTTTTTTTTTCTCCTTTTTTTTTTTAAACGAATAAGAGAAATATGGCAAGGCACGTTAGCATAAAAACATCAACACCGCTGTGAATAAAACATTTGGCTCCAGGTTTTTTTTCATAGTGGCTACAGTCATGACGTGTGTGTATTAAAGTTCAATATCAAAGGCGATTTATAGGCTGTCCTTATAGCCTCCACAGTCTGCTTCACGCTGAGATCCTCTACAGGAGGAAGAGTCCACGACTGGTGTTTCAACACACACAAAGAACAAATGGACACAGAGGAGAGGAGGCCGTATTAATCTGAAGAGCTTTAGGATTTTCACCATTTTTAAACATTGTACTAAAAGGTATTTCCAAAAAAAACATACACAATAGATTCTTTAAGGAAAGGTAAAATACTGAGTGATTTCCCACAGTGCAGCAGGAATACGGTAAAGCTGCCATGTTAAAGGAATACTGAGCCCCCGAAATGATCATTTGTCTATCAGTTACTCAGTTACTCACTGGGAGCCGTTTTCTCCAGGAATTCAAGGGAACACGGGGTGAATAATTCATATAACAAATGATCATTTTGGGAATGAAGTATTCCTTTAATGCTGTTTTTGCTCAGGTTAATCTAAAACCATTAATTCTGTGTTGTTGTTTTTGTAGTGTGGATATTACAAAGCTCTGGGGAAAAGCAGATAAAAAAAAGGAGCCAAAATGAAGAGCACAAACAGGAAACAAAGCAAAGTAAATATGATCTGAATGCACTGTTAGACCAGTTTAAATCTCCACATTCTTGAATCTAAATACTCTGCTCAGCAATGAAAGAAATCTTACCATCTCTATAGAGATAGGTCAAGTTAAGTATTTTTCCCTTGTTTCCATTGTTAAGGACGTGTAATGGAAAATGAGCCTTGAAATGCACTTAAGGATAAAACCTTTAATGTACAGTAAGGGTACTGTATCTCCTATGGACATGGCTTCCCTTAAATTAGTGCAGCTCTAAAGGATTGCCTTAAAAAAAAAAAAAAAAGGAAAATATTATTTTAAATGCTTTATACAAGAAGGCACATATATATTTATATGAAGATACGTTTAAGCTGCCGATTCGGCATGAAGGCACAAGAAAATGTATATGGTCATGCTGTATGCTATCATATAAATTAATGTTTGGGTTAAGGCAATATACATTTTAGGGTGTTCCTATGAAGGATCACAAAATATGGGAGAATGGAGTCGATGTGGGGGAGGACTGCTGCAGTTGTAGGTACGTGGTTTTTATTCATCTGGTGCGTCCAAATTTAAGAAGTGCGTCCTTTTAAAGTCTGTGTTTCGAGAACACAACAGGTTTCAAAGGCTGGAAGACATCTGTCAATCATTTGTTTAAAAGGTATACTGTGCAGCAATTGTTGGTCTGTGTTTGTAAACGCACAGCGTTCAAAGTTGGCCCGTCCTCCCCGCCGCAAATGTTTTTCCCCCCTAGAAAGGCGAAGGCATGTCCCGCCCTACTCTGCCTCTGATTGGCTTACCCTGATATTTTTACCCTAACCCTACCAACCCCACTCCTTATGCCTAAACCTACCCAACCAAATCAATGAAGGCAATGAGTATGAGTCAATCAGAGGCAGAGCAAAGCAGATCAAAGGCAGAATAGGGCAGGCCATCCCTCCGCCATCCTAGGAAAACAAAATTGGCATGCAGTTGGGGAGTTTTTCAAATGTATTTTTTTGGTGCTTTGAGCGCCACAAGATGAGTGCTTTCTCGTTCTATTATATTGGAAATCACACCAAAACAAAGACTTATAAATAGGACTACAGAGGAAAAATATGTATCTTTGATTTTGGGGTAAACTGTCCCTTTAAATGATGCCTTATTGATGCCTCTTTTGTTCAGTTGCGCTGTAAATTCTCACAACAACAATAAAACTTGATGTCTATTATTAAAGCATAAATCGTAGTTTTGGCCATCATTCCTATCGGGAATAATAACATACTCACCAAGTTTATTTCTGAGATCTGGGAATGTGATGATATCACTACAGAGAATAAGAATACAAGCTGTCAAAGCTTTTGAATATATTTTTATACCCCAAAACACGCATGGTAATGTGTACTATTCTAGTAGGGATTGTTTTTAATACCCAGTCCAGGCCCGAGGTATTATTTGTGTCACACCCTTCTCCCTTGCCCCTACCACACAGGGTGGCCATACCATAAAGGTCAACTTTAGGTCGTAGCAGCGTGTGTGTGTGTGTGTGTGTGTGTGTGTGTGTGTGTGTGGGGTTGGGCCGCCAGGGGGGCCATGCAAAGTTCATGGACGAAAGTGAGATGGCCAATTTCACACCCAGCAGATGCCTGCACCACTGACCCGCGGCGACAGGTGGGGGACACTAATTGGCAGCGCGCACCGTCACAGAGTAGGGTGAACCCATGGTGGGTGAGGGAATGAAGGAGGGGGCGAGAAGTGGTACCAGTGGGGGGGCATACATTGGCACCACATTTGCTGTTTTGCAAACCATTAAAACATCCATGATAGGAACAGCGTCAGGTTTAATGATCGCACACACAGTGCTGGTAGCAATTTATTCTTGCTTTCTTTTTTACCAAAAAAGGCATTTCATGGTTGATAAACAAACAGATGTTGCCTCTCGAATCACATTCCAGAGAAGAAGAATTTGAGCATAGCTTTAGCTTCGGCGGTAGTAACAGATCAAACAACAGTAAGACGATAGAAGCAAATTATTATTTTATCTTTCTGGTACATGGTCCAAGATGCTGTGGTGAAACCGAAATATGACTCGTGTGGACGGACGATAAGGGGAAGTTGCTGCTTAGTGTACCTCTTTGTTGTTGTTTCTGGCGCATGCTCATTACACAAAGTTTTGGAAAATATTCACCTTAGAAGGACGTTTAAAAAAATATGTGACGTAAACCTCTGTTTATGTGGATGAGAGGCCATAACAGAGAGGAAAACATCTGTCTACAGAAATATCCAGATACAGCACATAGTCAGGGCCTTAGAGAAGACAGGAAAAAGAGCAGGATGATGACATGGGTGAATAATGAGATCAATATGTTTACCTGCATCCGACGATTTTCAGATAAAATCCACCCTGCAGCTCAAAGGCTGCTTGAGTCACTGTACCCTGGTTTATTGATCTTGTCTCTTTGACCAAAGGGTACTTATTACTTTAACAGAGTATAAACACTCATTCCCCTCAGTGTTCTCAACCTTATGAGGACTGTTTTCATCATCTCCATATGGACTTAGTCTCCTAAGCCCACGGGAAAGAGGATCCTCAGAGGCCTCATCATCACAACCAACAAACAACATGCAGATCCACGCGATCCTGCACCTTATTCCCCTTTGGTAGCATACAGCAACCATGAAATTGCACAAGACATTTGTGCATTAGTGGTTTCCCAGTTTTTTTTGTAGTATCTGGCTTATCATAACTTGGTTTGAACTCTGCAAGAAACCAGCATACTGTGACATACAGTGGAAACGGCTTATAGTGATCACGGTTACAGTAATCAACTGCTTATGTGGGTCAAAAAGATTGGGACAGAATCATTCCTATACAAAGGCTGTTTAAATTCATTTACAGTCCGCTCACAGTGTTCATTTTGGATCTTTTCATACATGACAACTTATGGAAAAACATTTAAAAATATGGTAATTCTTTTTCTTTTTTTTTACGTTACTACAATGATACTTTGCCTCGTGTCCGCATCACAGTTATGGTTCAAAGAACCTCATTTTCTCTCAATGAAAAGCTCATGACACACTGCCAAAAACGAGATGCAGTGAAACTTTAATTTGAAGTTGTATTTTATATAAAGTACTGTATAGTATAGTATATGTATTTTATACTGTATAGGGTATTTGAATTATAAAGTACCGTATTTTAAACGTTTGAAACAGCTGTAGTGCATTTTGAAACAATCAATAAAATTCAGTAAATAGTGAAGCTGTCTGTTTCATTACTTTATATTCATGTAATAAATATACAAATGTCAACAGAGAGCCCCAGGGATGACATATCTTTGTAGGCCAACTAGGAAGTTAGCATCGCCCTGGTTCCCTCGACAAAAAGCCTTTAGTTTATGATACTTACACGTTTTGTCTCGCAAGATAATCTGTCCATATGAACACCATAGAAGCGTAAATGTAATTGGCAGAAGTAAAAAGCTAACATCGGGCTATAAACGAACTACCCAATGGTTGCATGTCGCCGTCCCCCGTCACTGTCGCCCTACTAAACTGACCACTTGCCAGCAACCGCCTTTTTTAAGACGCGTAAAAGCTTTGAAAAATCACTATTTACAGACATATTTTATGTCGTAGAACAAAACGTCTGAAGCTTGTGTTAACCACAGACCTTATTTCAGACAACTACATTAGACTACAGGAGTTTCCGGCCGATTTATCCCTGATTCACCCCTTTCGAACATCGGCTGAGAAATCTGATCTCGGGAGCTTGGTCGCTACCGATGTTCGTCCCAGATTATCTGTTAATGTGAGCGTTTACAGATCCAATCTTAAACCTGCCGATCTGATCACAGCCTCATCGGGGCCACCCCGATAATTTCAAACATGTTTGATATTTAGGATTTAAAATCTGTATGATTACTAGCAGTATTACGTCAGTACAGAGCAGCTGACGGTGTTACTAAGCAACGGTGTAGCCCTTGAGGCTAACATTAGCTAACATGCTACCGTTAACAGATATTAAAACTGACCTCACCTCCAGTTCTCGCTGAAGAATAAACAACCTGTTTGACCGCGTCTCCCCAACCATTGCATTAATCCAGTCGCAACACGTCCCTCTCTGTCTCGGAGGTGATGCATTCATGCCTCTAGCACAATAATCTTAATGAATATCCTGTCGTGTGTGGTGCTCCATTATTTTCAAATCCTGTAGTGTGTTCATGTTTGAGATCATAGAGAAGAATATCTGAGAAGATTCTCCTTATGTGTGTGATACAACCACATTTCAAAATCAGTTAGGATTTTAAAACTCCTGTAGTCTGGACCCAGCTTAACCAAAAACACATTCAAAAAACACATTCACTTCGACGCGAGAGAACCCGGTAATGCTAAAATGTTAACTCTTTCCCGGGATTGAGAACTACATACTGGGGCACCCTATTAGATGGTAATCTGCTTGAGAAATAAATAAAAAATAATTTGGTTATAATAATCATCCATGATCAATTTGACCCAGATAAACATGGTCACTATAAGAGGTTTCCACTTATAAATAAGTTGTTTTTTGTTTATGATCCCTCATTGACTTTGAATGGAGTGATATTTTAGTACCTCAGGGTATTTTATGATGTATACAGGGCCATGAATAATGGTGAGGCGTTATATTGCGAATATGATCAAAGACAAGATACGACTCATAACAGGAATACGAGTGGGCTCTCTGGTTTCTCTGTAGTTTGAATTATAAACCTGTACCTCTCAACTTTTTTTTTTTTGTCAGCAACCAAAGCTTTAATCTCCAAACTGGAGAGTAAGCAGCCATACAACATTTCTGCCCCTATCTGCTGAGTGTGTTCGAAAGAGGCTTTGATGAATAGATCTGCTCTCTCCCTTCCATCTCATTATCCTCCTTTATCTGTTTTATGGATTTACACAACTCCTCAACACGCTCTGACACGCGGTCGATAGTGTCAGCAGGGAAAGAAGATGTAGGCTAGCCTTTTTTTTAACTTTCACACATTGTTTGTTTTAATTTCTCTCATTAGCATTTGTAGTGGGTTTGTGTTATTCTTAGAATGCCACAGAGAAGTGACTGCTTTGATTGCTAGATCAGAGGTTCTCAATCTTTTTTCAGCCAAGGATCATTACAAGAGAGAATATATCAGGGACCCCCTGTATGGAGGACGGAGGCTGCCCAAATCAAAAATTAATATACAGAAATGAATAAATAAGAGGAAGTAAATGGGGGGGAAATCCAAAAGGAAAATAATAAAATACATTTAAAAATGAATGAATACATTTAAAAAAAAATACATTTGGAATAAATAAGAAATAAAGGCAAAACAAAAAAGTATAATATGGAGGATGGATGCTGTCAAATCAAAAATAAATATGTTGATGTTGCGATAATATAAATTAGATGTGGCAAAAATATATGTAATTAATTGATAAAATGTGACATAAGTTGATATTTATGTTTTAATTTCCCCCTTTATTTATTCATCTTTGTATTAATTTCCCTATTTTCCTTTTCCCTTTTATTTATTCATTTTTAAATGTAATTATTAATTTAAATTCTTTTTTATTTTTTTATTTTGAAAAATGTTGAATGTATTTATTCATTTTTAAATGTATTTATTTATTTATTTATTATTTGCCCTTTGCATTTTACCCCGATTTATTTCCCCAAATTATTTTTGTGTATTTATTTAATTTTCATTTCGGCACCTTCCGTCCTCCGGACCCCCATTTGATAGGATTTTGTCCCAGCGTCCCCCATTTGACAGGATTTTTTCTTTTAGATATTTTATTACAGTGTATGGACCCCATGACCAAAACAGTCCTACATTCTGTCATTGTGTTACTTATGGATGGAATTATAGTGAAAATAAATTATTCCCCTTTCTGCTGGGGACCCCCTCAAGGACCTCACTTTGAGAACCACTTCTCCAGAGAGTGATTTTAAATGGCGGTATCTGTTAACAAATGTAAAATTAGGAAAATAAAATAAAGCGTACTGGCTTTCTGCTGTTTCCTCTTGGGGATGTGGCACAGTTCTTCTCGATCTAGGGCATCAACATTGTGTAAACTATTTCTATGAAATCTTCCACTAGCATGGGCTAGTTCCAGACGGCTGTACGTCTGCTGTCATATCAGTGCAAAGCTGACGAGATCTATCTCCTCAGCATAGGGAAATGACAGCTTGTGGAAAGCAGGCCTCAGCCTTTTAGCTGTGACTCACCTATCAACAGACTGAGAGGTGGCTTTGTCATAGCTGAGCCTTTCTTCTGGGTGTGTATTTGTAGAAGTGTGTTTTTGTGGGAGAGTGAGAGAGTTCACTTCAGATGTGCTGTGAGCACATGCTGGTGTGAATCATACCTGTCAGCTACATGTGTGTGTGTTTGTTTGTGCGTGCGTGCGTGCATGCGTGCTTGCCTGCGTGCGTGTGTGTAAGCATGGGACGATATGAAAATTTCATGTCACGATTATCCTGGCCAAAATAATTGCAATTTGCAATATTATCCCAGTAATCAACAAAATATGCTTAAACACACCGGAATCACTTTACCTTACATTTTGCTTTGTTGGGACTTTTTTTTTAAAAACATTCCAATTTTTTTCTCGAAACATCACAACTTTTTTCTCAAAACATTGTGACTCTTTTCTCGAAACATTCCAACAAATATTTTTATTGCACCACATTGTAGTAAACTGCAGTCAATTTGTGAGGATATTCACTATCTTCACGATAATTCACCACGATCAAGTTATTGTTAAAAATCCATTATTGCCCCATCCCTATTGTGGGTGTGTATTTGTAGAAGTGTGTTTTTGTGGGAGAGTGAAAACATGCTGGCGTCATTATGTATACTGTCAGCTACGTGTGTGTGTGTGTGTGTGTGTGCGCAGATTAGCGGAGCTCTAGAGGGTGGGTTTCATGTCTCAGCAGGTCACAGATGATCAGATTATCTGAAGCAGGGCTCGAGCCTCCAGCTGGATTAGCAGCAGGGACCAGGACTCTGCAGGTGCTCGCCACACTGCAGCCACACTCTGACTATCACCTCCCCAAACAACAGTTACAACACATGCAGCACGGGTAGTTATCGCAGCCATCATCTGAATAAATTCCCTTTGCCCTTTTCTACTTTACGACTACATAAAAGCTCCTTTGTGGAATTAATCAGCCGTTATGACAGATGAAGAAAAACTTGTTTCCTAATTTGCATGAAGTGTATATCACAGCTCTTAAAGGAATACAGTCTGTACCCTGCAGATATTTTAAGCACACTAGCACCGAAATCACCTCAGGCTACATCACATTACTGTGGTTTTCATTTTAAAACGCATATCTTTTGCTACGTTTATGCCTTGTGTACACACTACTCTGGCGTTTCTGAGCCCCTGAAATGGCAATGTTTGGAAACGCTGGTGGATACAGAGACTTGGAAATGATGACACAGACACCCATGTCAGTCAGTCAGTCAGTCAGTTAGATAGGTCTACATACCTTTTGTGATTTCATCCTTCTTATGTGGGTACTCCTTTCCCATTGTGTCTTCAGTTTTAATATGGACAGAGATTATTTCTGATACGGTGCTAAAACGCATGTATGGACGGAGATCGTGTTCGTTTTAAACCTTGGTTTGAAATGAAAAAGGAGTAATGTAGATGTGGCCATAGACCCTTATAAAGAAGAATGAAGGCTTTTTAGAGCGCCCTTTCAATTTGGACATTTCAGTGTCTTTTGATTGACGCTGTTGTAAAGAAGAATATATCTCCTTCTAATATCTTTCTTTTCTTTCAGCCATGTGCTAACATGGTAAATGGACTGTACTTATATATCGCTTTTCTAGTCCTTGCGAGCACTCAAAGCGCTTTTACACTACTAGTCATTCATCCATTCACACACTGGTGACAGAGGCTACCATGCAAGGTTCCTGCTCATCAGGAGCAATAAACATTCACACCACATTTACATTTACATGGCTATTTCATAGGGAGCACCGAGGACACTTCGACATGTAGACTGCAGGGGCCGGGGATCGAACAACCGACCTTCTGGTCAGTGGGCGACCGCCCCAATGTCATGTCCTTTATTTACATATAGTACAGTTAGGGCTGGGCGATTAATAACATTTTATTATGAAAACAAGATAAACAAGATAAAATTATTATTGTGCCGCACTCCGTTTCACAATGATGCTCTCGTTTTGTCTTGTGTTATAAATCCAGCGCACAACTTTCCTTTACAGCAGCGCACTTTCACATGTTTTCGCTGAGTTACTGACTGGAATATGTTGAATATATTTTACCTAAATGTTCAATATATGTTTCGGAGTTTTTAGCAGGCCGTGGAAGTGCACTGACGTTACAATATAGTTGATCGTATGTATTTTGATCTAATTTGTTTTTATGTATTATTTTTAGATCGTTTATTGAAATGTACATATATTTCTATATTATTTATTTTATTTATATCATTTTTAAAATGTGTTTTTCAGTTGAATTATAGTTAAAGTTCAAAATAATCCACTGTTTCTTTAAGTGAAATAAATGCATGCATGCATGATGTTTCCAAAATTCAACTGTGTTAAATAATTGTGATCTCAATATTGACCAAAATAATCGTGATTATGATTTTTCATTGTTTTCAACATTGTTCAGGTTAAATATATGGTGCAATGCTGCCCTCTTGTGGAGTGAATTAGAATGCATCAGCTCTCGTCATGTAAAAAGGCATCAGACCTTGTGATAGAGCGCGACCGCTCGGTCCATGTGGCTGCCTTTCTCCTCGTAGTAACAGGCGGCCTCCATCATGTCCTCTGTGTTACTGAGCAGAGCCAGATTCATCAGCTGGTCATCCAGACCATTCTCCTGTTTACACACGACACACACACACACACACGTCAACAACAACAAAGCAATGAGAGAAAGACGAACATACAGCAGCAACAATGAATAAATGTGTAAAGAATACGCAACGTTTCTGCCAATGAAAGTACCTGTATATTGGGTATTCACAGAGATTTCTAACTGAGCACGGACAGGAAAGTACACAGAGGTGTGCTTTACCTTACAAAGTCGTATGGCGTTGTTGTAGGCCTGGGCTCGTGTGTAGAAGTGGACAGCCTGTTTGATGTCATCGTGGCCCTCGTAGTGTCTGGCCAGGTGGTATGACGCTGCTCTGTCTCCGGTGTCATTGGCTATCTCAGATGCCTGGTACAATACAGAAATATATTCTCACATATATGGACAGCTGAATTATTACTGTATATTTATTACTACAATACTAAGATCATAAACTACCTGCCATAAATTAAAAAAAAAAATGTCTGCATGTTTTTAGGAATAAAATGTTTTATAAATCAGACTAACCCCCCTGTAAAAACCTTCAGAATATAGATAGTGTTGGAGCTGAAATTTCGATTTTGATATAGCTTTTATTTTGCTAATTGTGTGCATAAATATAATGAAATATTGGGAGTGAAAATAGACTCATTACATAAATCAGTGGTTCTCAAACGTTTTCACATCAAGGACCCCCAAACTGACACAAATAAGACCACGGACCCCATTTGATAATATTTTGTCCCAGGGTCCGCCATCTAATAGAATTTTTGCTTTTAGATGTTTTATTACAGAAAGTGTATGAAACCCATGACCAAAAACAGTCATACGTTCTGACATCTTGTTATTTATGGAATAAATTATTCCCCTTTTTGCTGGGGCCCCCTGGAACCCCATCAAGGACCCCTGGGGGTCTCCAGGCCCCAATTTAATAAACTATTGTAGTTGTGTTAATGAATTGTTTTTGGAAAGTGGAATGTAGACACTGCCCTTTTGACAGTCAGCTGACTGAGGCAGTAAC
>JAOVVB010132266.1:0-12247 GCA_028570985.1 Heterobranchus longifilis | reverse complement strand
TGCTGTGCAAGAGGTCTGGTTTTGTACCAAGCCGCATCTTCCCTCCCTGAGACAAAGATGGTGGTGCTTCCTGGTTTCGTGGCTGAAGAATTAATCCAGATTGCCATCACGTATTTGGCAAGACACATACAGCCACGAGAAGAGATTGCAATCGCGCTTCAGTGCTTCAAGTTGTAGCTTCTGCTTTGACTGTGTTTTCACTGGCGGCTGGCTGAAGAGAGGCATCTTGTTCTTGGGCAGGGTATCTGTGACTGGCTTTGTTTGCTGCTCCAGCCGTTCTTCCACAAAGGTCTTGTACTGTTGTGCACCCAAGGACTCCACCTCCCTCACTGTGTCTGCAACTCATGAACTCATGATATCTTTGGAGTCGAGCACCAGAAGATCCTGACCCTCTTCAAGAAATGGGTTCCCCATCTCGACCTCATCCTTCACGGAGGCTTCTTGCACTGCTGGCTGCTGCTCCAGGTGGCGGTTTTCACTTTGTGGGGAGCTTTCATTCTTAACAGTATTATCATGCTACAAACTGACACACATGGACAGAAGGCCATGGCTGAGCAAATAAATGTCTTTATTAGAATGAAACTGCAATTTTAACAAAGATATGCATTATTATAATGGAGAGTGATGTGGCAAAAAGTGTAAAAATGCAATGCTGAGGTCAATGACCTCTCAAGATCACCAGAGGTCAGAGAGAAAGAGTTTCCATGTCTGAAATAAAACCTTGGGGTATGTAGATTATATCCTGAAAGTTTCATGCTTTAGTCATAAAATGCACACTTGGTTTGCTTAACTTCTCCACTATTACAGTTTTTTGTCTATACTTGTTATCATTATCATTACAGATTTTTTATTTAATTCTTGATCTGTGCCTTCTGGTTTTGTGTTTCATTTTTAGCCTAATATTTTTAAACCCTTGCTGTTGTTTTTAAATAGTTCTATAACCAACACTGTGGTCTGTCAGAAATGGCATTTCGATCCTCTATATATCCTGTACATAATGCATATGGCAGAACTGACAATAAAGTCAAGGGGCACTTCGATCTGTGAAGGTACATCAGACAGAAAAGTGTGCGAACTTGTACTCTAATATACCACTGTCTGTCTGTCTGTCTGTCTGTCTGTCTGTCTGACTGTCTGTCTGTCTGTCTGCCTGACTGTCTGTCTGTCTGTCTGTCTCTGCAGGATGTTGGTGGTATAGACTGGGGTGACAGTGAAACAGCTCCCATTGAAATAGAAATTGTGGACACGGGCGCAGACTGTAACTACTTTTCTTTTTTTTAATCGCCATTATGGCTGCACATACTCAGCTGTTGAAATGTGTGTTTGCTAAAGACACGTGTGTCATCTTGCAGGTCCCGAGGGAGAGGCGAGAGGCGAGGACGCCTTAAGTGTCCTGGAGAACGCTCAGTCACGCAGCCAGTTCATTGATGAGCTAATGGAGGTAAAGACCACAGTCATCTAGTGTCGAATTACACTTAAAAACGGCCGTGCACTCATTTGATCTTTGTGCATAAGTTAGGTTACCTGCCCGGCAGCAAACGGCAGATACATTTAGAGACTAGCTGGTGAACAAGTGGAGCATTTAGCTGCTAAAGAGACAGATATTTCCCTCAGGTGTTCACCAAACAAAAGCTAAAAGAGAGAGAATATTGGATTTACAATCATCAGGTGGACACAAACACAAAGACTCCAAATTAATGATCATGTTTCTCTGTATCTGCTGGATGTGTAAATAAGCAGCTGTTTGCTAACAACTTTATAAAGTGACATGTCAGTATAGTTTTTACAGTCAGTCGGTGCAGGATTTAGTATCTTTTTATGGTAGAAACTTTTCTTTAAATTACTTTTTATATATATTGACTCATTTCACACATGTACTTTGTTCTCCGTTATGAACATACTGTAACGTAAGCATCATATACAAATCCAATAACCAGTATTTTTAAGTAAGGGAAAAAGAAAAGAAAACAACAACAACAAAAATAATAATAATGATAACAGTAAGAAAAAAGTAAGTAAAAAAATGAAATTCATTAAATAATAACAATCATAATAAAGGAAAATAAATAATACAACTTCTGTCTGGGTCAAATTGTAAGTGGTTGATTATTATAACCAAATAGTTTTTCTCTTAATTTCTCATGCAGATTTGTATATTTATTACCTGAATATAGAGTATTGAAATGGACGCTATTTACTGAATTTCAAAATTACTGTACAAGTTAAATTCTGGTACTGTGTATTATTCAAAGACACTATAATACAGTACAGTACTGTGTATAAAATATAGCTTACTGTAATTCAAGTTTAGTTTTTGGTAGTGCGTCATACGTTTTTCATCAAGAAAAAGTTACTTTCTTTTTCCCGTCATAATTAAATAGAAATGACGTAGTTTTAAAATGTTTTTCCATATGTTTCCAAAATTAATCGGACAACTTGATTATAAGCAAATTATTTAAACTGCATTTGTATAGGAATGATTCTGTCCCAAGATCTTTGATTCATATAATTTGATTAATTCCACTGTATCATAAAATAAGTATGAACACATTAAAAGATAAATGTAAAGCTGGTTGAGAAGCAGTAATAGAAAAAAGGAACTATAGAGTATGTCATCGTAATAGTTCCTCTCCTACACTAAACCCTAACTAAACATGTACATGTGTTACAAAACCAGTTACTGCAACAACAAGGACTGAGTGTGTTTATCACAAATATTAGTAAAAGGAAGTCGCAGTATTTGTTTTAACTTGCAGGGAGCAGCAGGTAGACTGAATTGTGGGGTATTGTTATCAGGGTTCCTACACATTTTCCATTTCAAAATTACAGACTTTTCCAAATTTGCAGACTTCTCTGTACGTAGAAGACGACAGTGCTTTTGTCCTTGCATACAGTTTGGTTTACAAACATCCCCCATGTTGGAGATGTCGAGAGATTTTACACAAAGTTTGCATCGGGCTTTCTTTTCCCATTTGGAATCCTTCACCAGCCAGACTTTATATATTTTGGGATTGTCCAGCCAGCAACCGTGTTACTTATACTCATATTATTTTCTATTAACATATTGAATACATATTATGTTATTTGTTCCCCCTAATATTTTTTAGTTTATTTTATAAATAAGAACCGAAAACCTTGTTTGTGCACTGTGTCCATGGAAACGACAATGAACGCAGCCATATAAAGGTTCCTTTATGCAGAAAAGATAAGTTTGTTTACTTTTCTGATAACTACACCACTGCATAACTCATAAATGTCCGGATGTCCGGATTTGGTACAATTATTATGAAGCAAAGTTCAGATGCATGCCATACTTGTTATCGTTGACATCATGCTCGCTCTGTCGCTCTCTCACACAGCGGTAAACATTTAGGCTGCGCTGCCTGCTCCATGAAAAACACTCTACTTCTATGATCAATTTATTTGTAGAAATTCAGAATTTTATATTTTTGAAAATCGAATTGGGACAATAGTCTGGAAACACAAATGTTTTTCTTTTTTAAAAACTTTTCCAGACCTGGAAATGACTAAAACTCAAATTCCATACTTTTCCATACTGCGTAGGAACCCTGTGTTATTGGATGTATTTGGATTAGATGTGTCAGATTTGTGAGGCTGGTTTTGTGTGTTTACACAGCTGGAAGTGTTCTTAACACAGCGCATAAGTGAGATGGGAGAGGAGGGAGATGTGGTCGCTATGAGCCAGTTCCAGATGGCGCCCTCTGTCATCCAGGGCCAAACCCGCGACCACGTCCGAGAGATGCTGTCGGAGGTGCAGGACCTCCTGGGCCGCCTCACCTCCCTCCGGATGCAGCACCTGTTTACGATCCAGGCCTCGCCACGGTACGCTGCCAGAACTGATCCATAAGTGATGATTTTCTCATTCTTTTTTTTTAATGTATGAAACGTGTTGTTTAGGTATGTTGAACGTGTGTCGGAGGTGCTGAGGCAGAAGCTGAAGCAGGCGGATATTCTGCTGCTGAAAGGGGCCACGATGGTTGAGAAAAGGCAGGAGGCCCTGGAGGAGCAGTCCAGACTGGAGCCTCGTGTTGACCTGCTGGCAGGACGCACCCGGGAACTCCAGAAAATGGTATTATTGGATTACTATTTCAATTTATTCATGTTCACAGCATTGGCAGTTTTCTAGCTCACTAGAAAGAGAAGGTTGTGTAGGATCACGCCTTACAGTAAACATTTCACATCAGGGCCATTTCTAGCTTTTTAGTTACCTGCAGCTGGATTCCCGCGATATCACGAAATTACGCGATTGTACAAATCCATCTTGCCAGGCTCCAAGTAAAGCGTCCGGTCAGGATCTGACTGGACCAATCAGCGTCCGGTACTGGCAGGTATGGGCGTGGTTTAGGTGTGTGGCCTGCAGCGTGAGGACTGTTCATTCAAATCAAGAATGGCGGCTCAGCGTAGATGCTGCGATACCACAATAGCGTTGGTTAGTTATGAAACTAAAAATATAAGGTTATTGACTACCGGCGGTCCCCGCGGACCACATGCCGCCGACACCACCACCACCAGCCAACAGCGGCACACACAGCTTAAGAGCGCCGGGGATAAGAGCAGGCGGGTGGGTGTCAGATCTGTGCAAAACAGCGACACATCACCGACAGCATGATAATAACATGATCCGAAACACAAGATTCACTCTCGCTGGTTTCTGTGACATGAGAAATTTAAAGGAAATGAAATGTGTTTTCTACTGTTTTTCTAAATAACAGAAGACGTCCGTACGTAAGAACACGAATGTCTGTAGTAATATCCTACATATTGGTATCATGAGGAATACTTTGAAAAAAATACTAATGTTTAAAAATACAAAAACGGCCAGAATACACAGAGCTACCATAAAGCCATGCCACTGAAGACACACCTTCAAGCAGGTCGGTCCGTGGGCATGCATTTAACATTTAAAGGTTTCAATTTGGTGCAATTTAAGAGGAAAAAAGATTAGATCTGTGAAGAACTCTTAACATCTTTTTTTTCAAGTTGACTCCGTCAATTTAAACCTACAGAAAATGATAATAAATGGGAAACACTGGGGCTCCCCTACATCCAGAAAATTCTGAAAACTGTATTGAGATGGATGCTGCATATTCCTTAAAATGTTTATTTCAAAAATTTGCAACAAATTTGTGTTGTTAAAGAATCAAAACATGTGTTGAGTGAGAGATCGGTCATTTTCATTTCTGAAAAGAAAAAACACTCCAGGGGGACCAAAACGTCACTGTGATCAATACATTGTGATGCAAAGCAAGAGCAGTGTGCAGGATCCTCTTTCTGGATACTGAAGTATACCTTCCTTGGATGTGCCGATATTTATTTTTGATTTTTAAAAAAAGCCTAAAATGAGAGCTTGGGGGGCCCCTGGTGGCTTCAGGGGCCCTATGCAACCACATAGTTTGCATATAGCAAGAAATGGCCCTGTTGTAATCTCTTAATATCATTATATATACTGAGAATTATAAAGTTACAGATTAATTAAAAGGAATATAAATATTGCACAAAGGGCACGTAATTAATACATGTTACACCTTGAAAGATATCATTAATAATGACTATTATTATTATTGCCAGTAATTCTGATTGTTTGTTTGTTTTTGCAGATTGAAGCCGACATTTCAAAGCGATACAACAAAAGGCCCGTCAACCTAATGGGGGTTAATATATAGTGAACATCACAGATGTCCACTATAAATATTTTGTCATGATCTACTTGGAGAAATAAAAGTGGTATTTAATATTACGTTTTGTGTGTTCTTTACATTTTTGGGATTAATGCTGGTTAAGAAACATTAGACATTTTAGAAATGTGTGTGGAAGGTGTGGATGTGTGTGTATGCTTGTATAAAATGTGTAAATTCTGTTGAAATTTTGGTTTATCCATTTATGAATGAATCAACTATATGTGTTGTTAAACTTGTTTTTACTGCATTATATTTATTATCTTTATTTTTATTTAATGAATGAATACATAAGTACTTATTGCATATAAAATAAAGTAAGTAACATAAAATACCAATATATTATAAGGGTGGATATAAATAAAGTACATATATGGTATACTTGTCCTGTTTAAATATCTTCAAATAATTGCAGAACCAGATTAATTATATGCACGCATTTCCAACTGGTGATCATTAAAAAATATGGGAATGATTTAGTGGATTAATGGATCTAAAATCTGCCAAATAAAACTAATAAATTGACAATAACTTCATATTGTTTAAAATAACAATCTTGGATATTTTTTTTTTAAATTCCAAACTAATTCAGAAAAGCAGTGCACATCACTCAATTTTACAAATGTGTTGTGATTCTATGATAATAATTGGAGAAAACTGGAGAATCATGTAATCATGTAATTCATTTAGAAGGCAAGAAAGTTATTTTAAACTGAGAAGTTACTGTTGATTTATGAGTTTTATTTGGTAGATTTTATAACCATTAGAGCAAGTTTTCTAAATGCCATATTGTGAAGTGTTCATTATTGAATTTGGAAATTACATTTTCTTTTAAATGTATAAACAATAAGAAATGTGTGCATATAATTAATCAGATTTTGCGATTATTTTAAGATATTTAAGCAGGATAAGAATGCCTTATGTGCACTTTATTTGTATCCACTCTTAACATGTATTGCTACTGTAATAGAGTATTTACACAGTATTTGCAGTATTACTACTTTTACTTAAGTAAAATATCTGAATACTTCTTCCACCACTGCTATTATAGAATCATAATACATTTGTAAAATTGTGTGATATATTTTTCTGAATTATTTGGAATAAAAAGGGTACTGAAGAATCTGTTTTTGCCACGTAATATCTTTTGAATGTGATTATATTGGTATAACCCTGTGTAATATTATCAGTGGGGGATTTTCAGTGGGGTGATGAAAGCTTGCTACTAGAATGTTCTGCGCATGCTCTGTGTGAAAGCGTGTTTTGGTGTCAAGCGGCGCTTTGCTAGGCGGCTAGCCGGGCCAGCTAGCAATTCTGCAAGTCATGGTGGGCCATTCAATGAGGAAAGGCTGGATGATGCTATGTCGGACAACAACACTGTGGAACTTTTAATGAAACAAGACGTGATTACTGTTCTTAGGAGGTAGTGGACTTTTGGGCATGAAGACACAGTTGACAAATCTTCATGCGTGAGTATTAAATCTAATAATGCGTAAGCCGATACATGGATTGCAGCGGTGCATGGCATGAGCTAACGTTAGCAGACACATAGATTAATAACTAGTATTTATATGTGAATGATTGGCTATATAAGCGTGTCTTGTTTAATACGTAAGTTACTTTTAAAAGTAGTTGAATGCTTAATAGTTAGCAGCAAACTAGCTTACAAGGCTAGCACACAGTGTAGTTCCAATAGTAGTTGAGGTTTTTCTCTAAGCCCCGCCCACGCCAAATTGCTATTGGTCGGTATGTTCTGGAGTCATGTGTCGTCACCGCGCTTGAGGCTCGCGAATGGCTGTGCAATCTGTCAATCGTCTTTTCACCACTTGTTGCTAGGGAGATTGTTTGATGCTAGCCACGGCGGAAGTAGGTAAATACCAGTAGAGGTACCTGTCACTTTTTTAGGGTAAACAGAGATGCAAGCTAACTAGCTAACGGTGTATGATTGCTACTTTATGTTATGTAATAAGGTGGTTATACATGTGTAATAGCATTAGCCGGGTGTCAAAACACAAGGTAGCTAACAGCTAACGTCATAAGGACGAAGAGGAGGGAGGGACCCTGCTACCTAACGTTAGCCAGCCCAGCAGCGAGCCTCCTCGACTCTCCCATTCACCTTCAGCAGCACCCACAAGAAGTAGTTGTCCTGTGAAGGGTGGGGTGATGCCTAAAAGCTCTTGTTCATCTCTGGTCTGCTGAATTTCCAAGAACGAAAAATTTGCATTGGTGCGAGCCGACATCACTTCTCTAGTCTTGGGAGGATGGAGTGGTTGCAGAGGGCTAGCAAGTCCTGTTTTTTATTTATTTATTTTTGTCATTAACATGTGTTTAATGCAAATGTAGGTAGGTAAGACTTGTGTGTCTTATAGGGCTGCAAGCAATGTGGTTATAATGTTGATTTAATGTACTTTGAAGTAGAGCAATAAAATGTAATTTCTCACTTTTGTCAGGAATGGGAAGATTTATGAAGAACAAAGCTTTGGGCACAAACTGGACTCTCTCAGAGTGGAAACCCCATCTTGGATCTTACATGCCTTTTAAACATACAGAATCCTGTTGAAGACCCCTTTCCCCTTCACTAACCTCTTTAATTTATGTTCATGTATCTATCTCTGTCTTCTAGTACAAGTACAGAAGTATTGATCCAAGCTCCCCGTTTTTGTTTTTATTTTTTACTTTCCCCTTTTGTTCCTTTGTAAAGAAATGCTTTACCTGAAAAAATACTTCACAGAGGGCCTGATTCAGTTCACCATCCTTCTGAGTCTCATTGGGGTGCGGGTGGACGTTGACACCTATCTGAGCAATCAGCTGCCCCCACTGAGAGAGATCATCCTGGGCCCTAGCTCAGCCTACACCCAGACACAGTTTCACAACCTGCGCAACACGCTGGACGGCTATGGCATCCATCCAAAGAGTGTGGACCTCGACCAATTCTTCACCACTCGGCGGCTGCTGAACCAGGTGCGCCAGCTGGATCGCCTCTCCGTGCCCAGTACCGAGCTCAACACCTGGCTAGTGCATCGTGACTCCGAGACTGTGGTGTCCACCAGCAGCCAGTCCGGCCCCAGCATCACCCTGGACAATGGGGGCGGCCTAGAGGACGTTAACAACCCTGACGCTACCCCGGCCATGAGGGGAGGAAGTGGAGCGCCTGAATCCACGTACAACCTGAACGCAGCGGACAGCAGCCTGGGAGCCGTGGCCCCGGAGGGCAGCCAGGAGCAGGGCAGCAGGGATGGCAACGACGACCTCACCAAAGAGGTACTGCAGCTTCACTCTGGGGAGCACCGGTCAAAAGGAGGGGGCAAACACCTCCTTTTGACAGGTGCTTGTTGTCACCACATTCACCTGCTGTGTCACAAATTCATTGGACGAGCAGGATTTTATAATGTATTTATGTTAAGGGTAGGGCTGTTCTCAACTGAAGAAATTCTTAGTCTTGAAAGTGAAAGGGGGGTCCGTGTTTAACAACACCAAAACTATATGAAAACATCAGACAAACTCTGACACAACTCTTGCAGTATAATCCAAGTCTCATTTATCCAGTCGTATGCTCAGTATTTCTCAAATACATGCATTTTTGCTACGACCTTACTATTTAAAACACTTCCACATAAACAGTCTCACGCTTGCACAGGCGCATTACTAGTCTGTGCGAGTCCGGACGAGAAAACTGATGTTTTGATGTAGTTTCGCTGTTGTTAAACGCGGCCCCCTATTACTTCAATTCATCAAGAATTTTCTTCACAAGTTTTTTCACAGTTTTCTTCACAAATTCAAGCTAACACGGGGTGAGTAATTGATATACAATTGATCATTTTGGGGGTGAAGTATTTAAAATAAACCCAACAGTTGAGAAATTAAATGTTAGCTTGGATCAATTTTTTTGAGTGGCCTAATTTAGTGGTAATCTTCTAAGTAGCATCATAAGCTACATATGTTCTAAATTAAATAAATTATATATTCAGAAAATATTTTTATTATTATCAGTTTTGTACACTTAAAATACCTTAACAACAACAACAACTTAATCCATCAATCCAAACTACTATAAATTAGTATCCGTTTCATAAATATTTGAGGGTATGACAGCATAAAACACACGAGTATACTGTATTCCAGTTTAAATGTGTTTACCAGTATCATTCATGGTCCACAGCCCCGGTCTTTAATCAGTGTCAGATATTTTTAGTCAAACCAGTTGAGTCACATTCATTACATTCTTGTCACATGTTGTTCAGCTTTTAAATCCACAGCAAACAGTCATCTGACTTAATCTACTCTCTTACTTGTTACATTTTGTATGATAGTTTATTGTTGTTAGTGGTTATTTTTCTGTTTCATGAATCATTTCTGAGGAAACTTGGACATAATGGTGTGTAATATTGATGCAGCGGAGTTAGGGGTCACACAAAGTCATTGTTGGACTGTATCACATGATAACGACCATGTTAAAGTGTTTCTGTCATGGTTGCATCATCTGACTACATTTCTGTTGCATGATCTGATAAAATGACCCACTCTTATAAAATAATGAGCCTGTATAAAAGATAAACAGTATAAGTACTTTGTTATTATAAATAAGTAAATAATTAAATCATAAATGGCCCAGATATGTTCATTTGTACCTCGCTACAGTATGAGCATGGATCCCATGGGTCCTTGAAATCCTTGAGGGGAATTTGCAGGGGAAAAAATCAAGTCTTTGAAAACAGACATAAATAGACATGGGTCATTGAAAGTGCTTGAATTTATATATTTTCTGCAAGAATAGAAATTGAAGTTCTTGTTTTACTGAACGTTCATTCTGCTGTCTGCATGTGTGTCTCCTGCAGCACCCTGTTACGTCCCCATACAAAACAAAACTGCATTCTTTATTGTATTTCTAGGAGAAATGTATTTTAATTTTATTCCAAAAACGTTTCTAATCAATGTCTGCATAGGGAGGAGGTCGGGGTAGATGGATGGGTCACTGAAACACAGACTTCCACCCACGAGGCCGCGGTTCGTGTCCCGTGTGAAACCAAAAATCAACGTTGTTATCAAACAAACGTAATAATTATATTTTTGTTACGTAACAAACATTCTTATTTTTGATTGAAAGCTTTATTTAAAACAGGAAAGGCCATTGAGAGCAAGTTCTCTTTTACGAGGACGCTCTGATTGCAGAACATATAAAACAATAAAAGCACACGAGAGTTATATTATACATCAACAGATTCTAAAACAAACAAACCAAGGACATCAACATGAGGGACAGCATCAGTCATTTATAAACTGTATATACCTTTATGATGACGAGTTGAAAAAGGGGTAGGAATAAATAAGCGTATACTTCTTCCTACTCCTTTTTGAACATGTACATTTCAATTTGTGTTGTTTGAGAATTTGCTTGAGTTATATAATTTTGTTTATTTCACTTTATTGCTATTGTTTGTTTTATGTTTTTTTTTTGTTTTTTTTTACATGTTCGAAATAAAATTAATTTAATTTAATTTAATTTCAATTATAAGTGTAACCAAGTAGTTTTGTGTCACTTCACAACGTTAACAAGGTGTTAAAAAAAGCGACCGTAATCTGGGAGAAAAAAGTTTTCCCTGGAAACGTAATTGAGAATGCAGTTTAGTTGTATGGGAACGTAATTTTGTAGACCGGATTGCCTGCAGTTGCATCATTGTTTGACGTACCAGCCTGCTAGTTTTCTCAGTGTTGTAACAATAATTGGGTGTGGGTGTTGGGTCCTTGAATTTAAGGGAATTGAGCCTGGAAAGTCTTTGAAAAGTCATTGAATTTGATGTTGAAGAAGTTGTGGGAACCCTGTATGAGTTCAACACATTGCATGCCTACATGATACCTGGTTATTAAAGCAACTTTTCTCTGCACAGGACCATTTTTCAATGGTTGCTATGTGTGTTTTTCCAGGACATTGACTTGATTGACATCCTATGGAGACAGGACATTGACCTTGGTGCAGGAAGAGAAGTGTTCAACTACAGCAACCGTCAGAAGGAGAGCGAGGAGAAGCCCAGCCCGCGTGAGAACAAAGACGGGAACGAGGAACAAGAGAGCTGGAGGAATGGAGTAAATTTACAAGGTGCTCAGCCAGTGGACGGGGAGACCGGAGAGAGTATTCCAGAGCAGGTTTGTAGACAAAATGCATCTTGGTATCTTAGTGTTTGATCCAGTGGGAGGTGGTACACAGGGTTCCCACGGTCATGCAAAACCTGGAAAAGTCAAAATCTCATTTTCCAGTCTGGGAAAAGTCATGGAATTGTGTTTAGTGTTTCATACAATTATTGTCTTTCTTGACTAACCTTTCATGTATATATAGAGGAGCATAAATGAGCTGCACCTGGTGCCTGTTAGAACCTAACCAGGCTCACTTAAGGTGGACCAGCTAAACCTGCTACATAACATTACAGCACATGTATTTTCTGTAGCTGCTGGCGTAACATAGTTCTACTAGGGCTGGGCGATATGGCCGAAATTTTCTATCCAGATACAGGACATTTCATTTCTCGATAACGATATACATCACGATATAGCATGTT